>JAARMF010003709.1:3789-18437 GCA_022844705.1 Toxascaris leonina
ATTTGAAGTAATAGAAGACAGACTTATGCAGCAGTTGTCCATACTAATTTTCAATGTAAGAAAAGAAAAAAACAACTGAAACTGACCTACCTAAGTGGTTTGTGGCCGCTGAAATACTGGTATTTCGTACAAAATATTGCGTGAAGAAAATTCTATAGATTTGCACGAAAGCAGAAGAAAGCAACACGAAAAAAGAGAGAATTCCGGGGCACCTAACTCTAATCCTTGGAATACTCGTCTGAAGTCACTAATCAAGATACGATTCACCAAAAGACCCACTCATAGGTTAGAATATCACATCCTCCATAAGCAATACGGTCTTCTCATAAGCAAAAATGAAGATTACTTGGACTATAACCTAGCAAAACTAAAGGCATCAACCGGTGATCTAGATGAAAATGGCATTAATAGCCTATAAAGCGGAAGGAAGTCAATTATTTTTATTCGACTCCTTACTTTGAAGGTATTCTTCTGCTTTTCGAAATAGTTTCCCTATATCGTCAAATTGTGCTATATGAATTGCCTCGTCGAGCGGTGCCCATTTCATTTTCTGATGTTCATCCGATAACTTTACAGCATCATTATCAGCCAATCGTGCCAACCAATATTTCACTGTTTTCTGAAAATAAATTCAACTCTAATAAAGAGTTGTATGGGAAATGTATGGGAATATGGGTAACGTATGGGAAATGTTAATATGGGTAAAATAACGTATGGGAAATGCATTTTGATTTCATAAGACTTCGAAAGAAGGAAACGGTGGAGGAACTTGACAAGACTCCCTCTTCCTCCTTGCGGCCCTATTCTCATCTCCAGATATTCAGTTTTGTTTAAATATCTCCAGACTATAGAACAGCAACAACTGCATAGATAATCAAGGTTTTGATCAATTTCGTTCATAACTGCGGTCAGTCAAATCTCAAGGATTTTCTTTCCCTTTAAGGTGTTTCCGCAAAGGATAGAAGCAAACCTGTTTGGTCACTTCGCCATCATATCGGCTCTGTTTTACCTCATATTGCAAAACCTCTTCGAAATCCTTATGTACATCCAAATGTTCTATGGAAATACCGGCTTCCTCTTTAGTCTCTCGAATAGCCGCTGCCCATTCATCCTCACCCGGATCGAGATGTCCTGAACTAAAAAATTCCATACAATAAAATAATAAAGACGCTCTTGGTCCAAGGACTTTCCCAATGATAATGCATATGTAACTTTATATATTCCTGTACGGACGTTGACCTGATTTTCTTCTCGTATGAGTGCTAATAGTTGCCATGGCGGAGTATAACCACCTACAGTTTTCGACGCCCCCCCCCCCCCTCTTTCCTTTGTTAGCATACTCCACCAGAGAAATCCTTACCCTTCGGTGGTGTCCAGTGATAAGGCGGATAGGACGCTTGCAGCAATAAATATTCGAATTGATGATTGACGCGACGATAGACAACCATTCCAGCTGCACGAACCACCGATGACATCTTCGACTCCAAAATGAACTCACTCCTGAAAATGCTTCACATCATCCCGCTACATCCAGAAACAACTGCTACCTAAAACCCACCAACTCCAACCAAATTAATAACTAATCACGGTATCAAGCAGTTATCAATCAAAACACTATTACCATTTTGCAACCGAAATGCAAAAGTCTTGGATGAATGCCAACCGCCTGAATAAAGCTGTCATATTTGAAAGAATGATGTGATGCGTTACACATAGAGCATTACTCAAACGTGGTATGGATACGTAGGTAATCCTGTATTGTACAATAAGACTAGTGAATTGGAGGTAGCCCTTCGTGCGTATTTGCATATTTGAGCTTGTGAGATACGTTGTTGTGATACAACGTCTATGCGAATGAGGATATATTGGTCTACTCGTTGGGCAATTTCAATTCCCGCAGGTGCTGAAGCTGCAGTTACAAGATTTCGTGGCTATAATTTATATCACACGCCGACCTCTGATGCTAGTATCGGAGGTCACCATGTCGCAGATGACCTCCGATGCTAGCACTTTAACTGGTTCATACAATTTTTGGGCAACTGTAGAAATTGTTGCGCTGTTATAGCCTCTATACCCGACGACGTTGGAATGTGAAGACGTGCTGTGTTGACTTGCCGACTGATTACCAGTATTATCTCTAAATCTGTTGCCCATGGGAAATGGGATTGCAGCTTTAGGTGATGTGATATGCCACAAGCAATGATTTATTCTGCATTTTAACTCCATATTTTCTCATCCTTTGCACTGATGCTTCAACGCCCTCCTATGACACACCTTACCTAGAATAACCTAGAATACACCTTTCACTGGAATAAGCTGAATTGGAATAAGTACTTCTTTGAAATAAGCATTATTTAGCCTAAGGGTAACGTCGATCAACACACAGCGCACATCGCCGCACCTTAACAAATCCATTGAATTGCAGTCGACCATCGTCGATTCGTGTACAATTATTCAAGTATATTAGCTTAAGCTTAATCAACTCAAGCTTTCATCCGAATCCATCGAAACAAGCATTGATATCATTGATACCTTCGGAGAAATAAGCCATAAAAAAGAAGCCAAGCTCGCAAACTGACCGTCAATGCTTAATATTGGCCTATCCTTGCATTTCACTCGAGGTTTATACAATGTTCTCTTTTATATTGAGAATTTGCGGTCGGTTATTTCCTTACTCTGAAACTGCCTAATTTTCTTTTATCTCATTTTGAGGAATATTCAAATATATTTGAGTTCTTTATTTGAACTATGAAATATGCGTCACATTGTAGTGTTAATGATAAGCTTGTAGCATATCGGCATCTCTTGATCGCATTAAAGTCGCATTGAATTCCACCTCTTTCAGAGCACTCATACCTTGTCAATTGGTGATAACAACCGTTATCAGCCGATAAAAACTCTTGAAGCCACGTATCGAGCGGTTATCTTGATTTCTAATCAGTGATTAAAGTACAACGAGGGGTCGAATGAACTCCGGTCAAGTGCACGACCGATTTTCATAGGTGCACAAATTATCCTACTGAGTAAGTGCTCGATTCAAAGATTACATATATATATTAGTTTCATTTATAATATTCTTGTTGTTGATTTTCTATACTCTTTTTACACTCGGTTATTTCGCATTTACTTGAACTATTCTAGCCAATGTCTATATCCTATTGCATTTTTATTTGGACTTTCTGGGTGGTCTTACAAAGGGCTGCAAATTTACCCTTCGAGGATGTGAGATTTCTCTGAGATTTCTCTGAAGGAGGATTGCTTTGAAATATCGGATGGCTTAAGAAATATCTCAAGAAATTCAACATGTCAAATACGATTTCGAGTTGCTAAAAATATTTTCCTTAAATTTTTTTATCACTTAATCTATCAAATAGTTTCACTACAATTGGTACTTAGTTGTAGATTTCTTCTGCTCTCCTATTTTTTAGTTCAATTTCTCAGAGTCACTCCCTTCAAGCCTCTCTGCTTCATTCTCACCTCTCACACTTTCTTTCTTCACTCTATTCTTCTCTCTCATATGCAATAATGCATACGATCTCTTCCTTGATCACTTGATCACTTGATTGACCGGACTATCGAACGTCGATGACGCTGCCGGTCACAATGCGCTTCCATTAGGGTACTGAGACCTGTGGTTTTGCATTGTTGTAGCCAATAAGTGACGCCACCCCGCTGGCCAGGCGAGCAGGCCTTTTCACCGTTTCGCTTTAGCCGGGTTGGCCCTTAGGGATCAGATGCGTAATCATCACCCTGGTACCCAAAAGAAGCCTGTCCAGCTTGGTAAGACCTGCCAGAGCACGGAGCTCCGCTGGCATAGCCTTCTTGACCCGTTGCCACCCTTGCACTACGTTGAAGTAGCGAAGTCGGAATTTTCCAAGGGACGATCTCTTCCTAGATGTGCTTAATTGTTCCTTGAACACAATACTGTCCACTTTGAAAGTTCGAGCAGAAACAATATTTGAAGAAAACTTGGACTATCCACCTTGGCACTCGTCAACTCATCCTTCAGTGCCTTGCTGAAATGGGATCTCAACGTCGTTGAGATTTCTGAGGTGAGCGCACTAAGCGTTAGATCATCGCACATCTTGTGCTCACCTTCATCTACCTGTCTCATTACCTGTTGCACTTTAAAAAGCTCGCTTTCATGGTGAAGAAGGTAAACATCTACGAGATTTCTTCTTAGGAGTGAGCGATAATAGGTAAAGTCGATAAGTTAATATGAAACAGACTGGTTGCCGAGGCTACGACAGCTTAGTTAACTCCACCGATCGGGCGAATCCATTGACCATATAGGCATTTTCTAATGAGTTCCCCGATGAAAATGATTTTAATCCTATTGAGCATAACTTCCGGTTCGATAAATATGAATCGGAAAGTAGTTGTTATGCCTAAGTTCTAGAAGTAATATACCCTTAAATATGCTTAAAAATTCCATTCATTCTGTTATAGTCAGTGGTGCATTTCATGAATATTTAGTTCCTATTTTAGAGCAGCTCAAGTAAAACAACCAATTTTTTACAGGAAATTTATGTAAGCGGTTGGTCAGATTAAAAAAAAAGAACCATGGTTTATCCCATACGTCTTATTATTTCAACCAATTTACCATTCTCGTTGATTTACCGTCCTGAGCAGCTGAATTGCAAAAAAAAAAAAAAAAAAGCAAATAAGTTTTATCACTGATCCACTTTTCCATTTACTTTAGCATTCATGAACCCAAAAATAAAAGTTCTTCCCAGATAAGCCATCATTTTCTGCTTATTCTGATAGCTGCTCATCTTATTTTCGCATTTATCTTTATCGTTGAGCGCTGCCGACGAATTTCAATTTTTTTTTGAAAGTGTTGACATTTTTCCGGTTATATGTATGGATTGATTTATTGCAACTTCTTCGATTCGTCTAGAGAAGGATGCATCCCAAAATTTCCCGGTTTTCGCAACAGGAGTTTCCGTAAAATTTCCTGAGTGTCAAAATTTGGGAGGAGAGGAGGGGGGGGGGTGGGCGAATTGGGGGTATTCCTATATAAACGGCATGTCTCGTTTCAGTAGCGTGACATTGCCCCCAATCACGACAACCCATAATCATTGTCCCTTGATGGAGCATTTTGTTCAATAATCAGCTTATAAGTTCATCTATCAACAGCACATTTTTATGGCCTAATAAAAGCTTGTCTTTAGTGACAGACCTCCTGAACATGCTCTCATGATGAATGAAGAAGGCGTCTGAACTTATTGACAACCGGCTGGCAAATTGATAAAATTCACGCATTTATTATGTGAGTATTGGTGCAAACATCAACCCATCATATGGTGGCCAACATAAAGATGCAAAGGTAGCCGCAGTTTCATCGTTTCACTAACCGATGCGGCTAACAAGCATGCTCACACATGTCTGTTCTGACGGAATACTGGAACCCGTGACCTTCTGATGATCCGTTGGAAGGTCAGCCGGGAGTCGAGCCCGGAATTCGACCCGGAGTCGAACTCGGAATTCAGCCAGGAGTCCGACTCTTCGCTTACGAGGCGAAGGCTCCGTCGATAATCTACGGACACCCCCTATTTAATTAAATAATGCCAAGTGTCCGTTCGTTGTTTCGTTTGTGTTTGTATGCATTCGACAGAATGTAAAGTTCACGGCTCTTTTCGACATCGATTTATCAGTGATAATGATAATAACCAGTCGACCGAACTTGAAAGAACCGAAATATCGGTCGGTCTTTACGCATTCGAAGAAATATTGCTGAATTGTCAGTTGAGGTGACGAGCTTAAAACATTGGACGTTCACTCTAGGTTTTTATCAATGCCCATCATCTTTGATGAGTTCCAAACTGACTTTAGGGCAGTTTTTTTTAATTGAAAAGAAAAACGCCTGAAGCAAAAGCAGTTCGGAATGTGGTAAAAATTAGTCTGTTTGTTAGCCAATTGTCAAGCTTTCAATCGTCGGCAATCATTCATGAATCATTGGCTAAGTTAACCGACAGACCGGAAACCAAACGATCGAATCAGCTTATTTGATTGAACTTGAAAGGATGCTCAAGCATTTCACCTCAGCTTATGCTTCGTATTGTCTTTAAGAGATCATGAACTCCACGAAATCCTATTTAAATCCTCTCAGCTATTGAGGAATTTTTTGAGAGAGTGTAGAAATCTCGAATCTTCTCTTATATTTGTATTTTCGCGATTCCACTACTATTATTACTAGCAAATCCTTCATGCTGGCTAATTCGGCTTAATGAGTTTCTTTTAGGAATTGCCGAAATCAGCCAACTGCTTGAATTGAGTCAAAATTTTCAAAATCAATAGAAAATAAACAGCATACTTCAACGCCTTAAGAACACGGTCTTGGTACTGAGGTGATTTATATTATCGTCACTATATTGTTTTTTTTTACTATTTACAGTCGGTTGTTTTTACTTTTACTACTTATTAGAAGTTTCAGAATTTTTCTGGAAATTTTTTGGGAGAAAAATTTTTCAAATTGAATGGGGATATTTATATATTGAATTCATTTCCTTCTTTTGCGAATGATATGATAGGATAATCAGAAACGATCCTTGACCGATTTTATTTTACCCATTCAACGATTTGTGATCTTCTGAGATGGGAGCATTGAGTCCATTTATTTTCATCTTCGCGTAGTCCATTTTCATCTTTTCCTCTCACGTTCGCTTTCTTTCCTTCTCTCTCCATTCGCTTCTCCTTCTCTTTCCTGAGGTCAAAGGTTGAAAAACAGCTATATACTAGCCTAGTTGATACTTTGTGTTGTTATAATTATCAATTTATTGTCTTCCAACTCTCTCAACGTTTACATTATTCGTTTGTAATCGTCTTTGATATTTCTTAATCAGTATTATTCTCACATTTTAATTCCATTTGCGCTATTATTCGTTCAAAAATAATCGGTCATAAATCATCGAAAAAATTTTTGCTACTCGATAGAACTAAGAACGGAAGGAAGCGATGTTGCGGTCATTCTGATGGGATAGCACCAAAGAGATCCACTCATTCCTTAGTTATTTCTTGAATAAATATGTCCAGATTTATTTTATACAACTTAGATTCGTTCATTCGTAAGACATTGATGCAGATCCATACAAATCTCTCCAGGTAAAGGTGAATAAGCAATGCTTATGTTTATAAGCATTGCTTATTCATCTTTACTATGAAGGCGTTTAGTCGTTGCGTTAGGTGGCGAATGAGTTCTGCATTTCCACTCTTTTTTTGTGGTTTATATGAAGAGTCATTATTGAATTGTAAGCCGTAATCAGCTTATAATAAAATAGGTCAAGTCTTTGTTAATAGCGCATTTCTATGAGGTTTGTCGTAAGGAATATTGTGATCGAAATTTAGGCTTGTAATAGAGATTATACTTTAGCTTAAAGAGAGTGCTCATCGAAGAAGTTGACACTCAATAATTGAGATCCTCAATGATCAAAAACCACTTTTCATAAAAAATTAAAAACCTTTCCCTCAGTGATGGATGAATAGGCATAGCTGATAGATTGGTAAAAGTTGGTTGGTGCAGGAGTTATGCCGGGAAACTCAATGGAAATTCGAAATGCTCGCGGATTTTTTTCAGGGAGGGGGGGAGGGGGGGAGAGAGGGAGGGAGTGGAATGAGACGCTCTACATGGTAGAAGTAAAGGAGTCATTTCCGGAGCCGAATAAATTTTTTCTCCTCGGAGCCGAATAAAATTGCCCTACTCCAGAAATTTTGCACCCATTTAGACTTATCGAAATGTTGCCCCAACTATAGTTTGAAATTAAGAACTTAATTCATGATTGGTTTACTTCAACAGAAATCAATATATTTTATGGCTAAAATAGTCCATTCTGATGAAATAATTTTTCAGACGAAATATCAAACGAAGTAGTTTCCCACTTACGTATTTACCTACGGAAATTTCAAAAATCATTTCGATCATTCGTTTCAAAAATTTTTGCCACAAAGTGTATTCATATAGAATTTCGGTGATGTTTCGCAAGCCATATAGGGACAAAACATTTATTTTTTATTTTTTAGCTAGTTACGGCAGTCATCTTCTTCTGATTACCATCTTGACGAAATTTCCGGATCCGGAAAAAACCTCGAGATCTGCAACGGTTTCGCCATTCAAAGAACACTAACGCAGTTGATTTTTGAGACTCTCTCTCTCTCAAAAAAAAAGAAAAAAATAATAAAAATAAAAAAAAACAAAAGAAAAAAGAAATTCAACTTCCGCGAAAGTTTTCAGCTAAATTTTTGCACCGATCTTTGCAACATTATTTGCTAAGTACACTTCACGAATCGGTCGCATTCAAACTATATATCGTAAAGGCAAACATAATCAATAGAGTTTACAAATAACTTCAAGAACCCTATTGAAAAGAGGAAACGACTCATTATGGATATGACCTGACTTTGAACACTCAAGATGCGCCATGATTGAGGTTGTCGAGAATGTAGTGACAAGAAGTCCTCATGCGGTAAGTATAACACGAATATTATACGCATAGCACAATAGATTGTTCTTTTTAGTTAATAAATATGTTAATTCGGTAACTCAGGCTATTGAAAGGAGCCTCAAAAATTGTTCGAAGAAAGCAATTCTGCAAAATTCGATAGGAAACTTATTTCGAAAGCGGGTAAAGTCATATATTCATTAGTTCATTTTACCTTGGTCGCAACTTCAACTTACCGCTTCCCAATCCCTTTCACGAACGACAAATTTTGCGCAATTTGCATTCACAAAACATATTTTGCCAGTATCATATCTGCACATCTCCAGGAACGACTGCATTCCCTTTCCTTTTCCATATTTCCCTCTCACGAACCACTAGCATCACAGCCACATTGAACCCTTGCATTAATCAGTACTTTCGACTTCGCCCCATCCTATATATCAAAATTTCTATGTGATTATTATTGCGCTGACGCCTTCTCTTGTTCCCAACTTCAAAGAAGCGATGCAAAGGTGTTCTGCCGCTTGCGTATCACGACGCTGATTAGATAGCGCTGAAGTGTTCCAGCAGTCAGCTGTCTTTCGCTAAAACATCGTGGATCGAGAATCTTCAATCCTGCATGCCAAAGAATAGGGCAGCATTTCAATACTGTTTTTTGAGTATCTAGCTAATCAAATCCCGTTCCATATGCTTTTCAAATTACTGATTTACAAGCTCTCTCTCACTCGTTCGAGGAAAGGGCCTGAAAAATTTCTGGATATTCAGGGGGGGGTGTCCACTTGTAGCTATCCCGCTTTAGTGGAAACAACACAAGACCTCCGCAATATTTTACAGAATTGAGGAATATTAGGTAGAAGCCTCCGGGCAAATGTTCTTTGTTAGATCGGTCATCGTGGAATGCGCTAATTCATAGGACTAGTCACGCTCTGTGCAACTTTTTTTCATGAATAAAATTTTTATTTCTTAAGTAAAATAGAGACGACTTAAAATATACGATGGAACGGAAAGGAGAGTAGAGCAGGGAATCTTGATTCTCAAAAATCTGGTATCATCTAAATAGAAACTCATAGATTTTCCCGAAATTGGAGTGCTTAAGGCGACTAGCGAACGCAAAGATACTAAGCGCTGCGATCACATCGAGAGGGAGCCCATTCCACATTCTACTAGTCCGGAAAGGGAAAAAATTATAGGCCGGAAAACTTATGATTGAAAAAAGGAACTGAAATCAAGAACTGAAATTAAGAACTGAACGGAAATAGTTGAAAGTTATATGCGTGTAATTAATTATGTCGATTGAAATAAGACATCATCGTCGAATTAAATGCAATACTGAAGTATTTGTTAATAAATTAAAAGTTAATAATAAATTGAATAATAAATACAATACTTAATAACTTAAAAATAAATTACTAAATCGAATTGAAAACCTTTTGAAAATATACGAGGAGATCACCGAATTAATTCACAAATCTTCAATTCATCAACAAAACGCCTCTGCTTAGAGGTGAAATCATTCGTGAGGGGATTCGATACGCTACATTGAGGGATGTTACTAGCGAGTCGAATTCCGAACAAATTACCTTCATAATTTTGCACATCGACAATTATGGCAGGATTTATGGCGATTATTGCAACATATTTTAATCACCTGCGGTAAATCGTTGCAACTATAGGTGATAGTTCTTTTTCATTTACCTGTGCAGGTAAGTGGGTATAGACTGACATCAAGAACGAGATATTTTGACGGGAATCTAGTATCAAATAACTTAATGGCTATTCTTCAGGAAATAGTCGATCACCTTGGGGGGGGGGGGGGGGGGGGGGGGGGNGGGGTATGCGGCAAAAGAATTGCGTGTGATCAATGATCATTGCAGCAACATATATTGGTGTTTAGTTGTGTGAAGTGTATTTAGTCGTCTCTTTCTTTCTCATCGTCACAGTTTTCCGTGACTCTTTCTTTTTCCCTCTCTTTCTCATCGTTCCTCTTTTCTCACAATTCTCTTTTTCGCTTTCTTTTTATCTCTGTGAATCATTATGGGAATGCTGCGCTTCAGTGCTGAATTCGTTGACGCATTTACGTTGCATCGATGTGAAGTTCTTGCAACTTCTATGTGGTCTATATTTTTTGTATTTATTTATGATATTTGTTCGTGGGTGGCCTGTTCTTTGGTTGTCATCTATTGATAGACTTAATTGAGATAAACATTAAGCTTATATATTGCATAAATTTCTGGATGAGTTTTAGCTTCTTTTCTGGAAAAGCAAGCTTTCAAGCGTTATTTAATGTTGGTATTTAGCTAGTGCTCTGATAGTGAGTGTAATCTAACCAAATAGCTAATCAATTCGAGGGAAATTTGTTAGGAAGTTTTCAAGAAGCCGAGTCATGACTTTATTTATTCATTTATTTATTTATTTATTTATTTATTTATTTACTTATTTATTTATTCATTTATTTATTCACTTATTTATTTATTTATTTATTTATTTATTTATTTATTTATTTATTTATTTATTTATTCAATTGATAGTCGTAATAACCTTATATCATTCCCTGAATAGTAAGGAACTTGGGAGGAGTGGTTATGTCAAGCGAAAGCCTTGAATTTTAACAGAGCGTTAAGCAAGGTATCATCGTTAACACGAGTCTTTTGCTGCTTGTCTTGGAAGGGATGTTTAATATTGGCTGGAATTATTTCTGGAGATAATTTAAATCATTTTCCTGGATTATTGATCTTTGAAAGTCATCATTATGTCTCTTATTTATTTTTGACTTTTAATCCAAAAATGGGGTTATATCTTCCGTTTTTGACGTCGAATTTGAATAAGATTTGTGAATATTCATTTTATAATCATAAAATCTTAGATATTTTTGATGTTTTTTAGAGGCTGAAACACTCCTCAATTTGATATTGATATGATTGTTTACGAATATTCCTACTATTGTCGTTGCTAACGACGTATATTATTGTGTGCAAAGAATATAGATTAATACGCAATGTTGATGTGGCATTCTATAAGTTTGATGCTGATATTCTTTATCAAATTTTGGAATGAAGATTTCCAACTCTTGCATCAACCTTTATGAGATTGCCTCTCATTTGAAACATCTATACGGGATTCACTTTCAGTAATTGTTTTTCCATTGCGTTTATTTTTATTTTTTATTTTTTATTTTTTGTTTATTGTCATTCAGCTTCGCTATCAAGCGTATTTCGAAGTCTTGAAAACCTCTCAACGTAAGCACATTTATACAAAGATACAGAGACCGCTATAGTTTCATCGATTCGTGTATCGATGCAGCTGACAACCACACGTACTGTTTTGACCAGATTTCTGAAACGCCTGATGGTCAACCTTTTGGCGCTCCGTTGGGAGACCTGCCGGGAATCGAACCTGGGTCTCTTCGCTTAACAAACGAAGGCTCTACCACTGAGCTACCGACCTGCAGCCATGTTTATAGGTGATGGAATTTGCATAATAAGGATTCCTTCCACTGAATGACTCAAACACTTTTAAACGATGTTAACACGAATGTCATATAACTATATATGCTATTGTCGCGGTAATTTGATAGAATTCTGCGATAGAAGATATCTTACCTTAGATACCTTAGAAAGCGATAATCAGCGTGCTATCCTTGCTTCAGTAGACAGTGCCGCGACGACATTTCTCACACCATTCTTCATACGATTTTAACCTGAGGATGGCTGGCCATCCGCTGGCTAATCGCACCGTGCCTTCCGCCATCATTTGGCCTAAGGGTTTGAATGAAGGACGCTTTTGCGAGTCTTAATCTGAGTCCTGCATCTCGGGAGAGAGATTTACAACACGGAGTAGTTAGAGTGCTGAAGCGCTCGGGGCAAGACAAAGCTCTTACTTAGCAGAGGCGATAGAAGAACTTATAAGAAGCTTGTGGATGATCACTTTTATTGAAGCTACAAGAATTTTAATTTCAGGTTTTATTGATCGATCAGCTTATGAGTGGACAAAAACTTTACACTCATAAAATATGTGCACTCTTTCAATTGTCTTGATTTGTGGAGATTATGGGTAGTGAGCGAATCTCTTCCAAAGATTGGACTTCCGATCCTTAGTCTTTGTTCAACTTGTTTATCGTCTGCCGTTTTTTTTTTTTTTTTTTTTTTTTTGATTTTCTGAGATCACTACAAAATATATGTGTACCTAGTGATCCCCTCCCAGAGAGTGAGCTTTCAATCGCAAACCTTTGTTAACCTTTTTTATCTCTAATGAATCCATTAATTTTTTCTTTCTTCAATTAGCGACTCGTATGATTTTATTTATTTATTTATTTTTTTTTTTGATAACAATCATTTACTTATTGAATCAGCATCCTACCGGTTGGTCGTCCATTAGTTCAACCTAATGGCCAAAGCTGATTATTATTCCATATGTTTATTACAGAAGATCAACCGGTGATTATGTGCAAACATCAATTTCATTCGCAAATTGAGGTAATTAACCATTAACCGGTTAATCGTTCACATATCTTCACATTAAATTAATATAATAAATATATTATTTATATAAATAGTTATACATTTGGTGTCCTTAAAAGTTAAGGATTATTTTCTGTCAGTATACTTTGCATCGCTTAATATTATTTATTATTTTTTTCTTTCTTCTCATTATTGTTAATCATCAGTTTGTCGCCTTATTTAGTCCTCGAGGTTGGTAATTTCCCTTATTCATTTATCATTTAACATCTATCGAAACAACCATCGCAGTCTATGAAGGTGATTTGTCATCAAACATGTGATTGTATCTATTCTTTGATATCTTTAGTTGCAATCCAATATCAGTCAATTACTGTTGTTTGTTTATTTGAAACTCTCGTCAATATGTAATTCTCTTGCAACATTTTAATGCACATTTGCAAATTTGATTCGCAATGACGTCAATATTCCAACTTAATGACGTCATTCTTGCATTCATTTAGATGTATATTTGTTCTTTTTTTCATCCATTCATCTAACTAGTAATTGCATGGCGGCAACCATAAGGCTTCAATAATGAATTCTAGTAGATGTCATGCACGTCAATCATACCACCGCCTCTCGTTTGTCAAATGTCGCTTTCATTGATCGATTCCACCGAATATGCCGAAAAATTTGCCTATGTTTTAAGCTGATTGAATAACCGGAAAAGCGAATGTTTTTATAAAAGTCGGATCAATCAATAAATAGAAACCTATTTTTATGTATTTGATTTTTTTTTTTTTTTTTTGATATGATGCAAAACTTGTGGATCAGATTAGTGAAATCCAGGTCTTGCCAAGTCTTTTGGCACGATGTTTCCCATATACGCCACTGAAAATTTACTTTGCGAAACTATCATTGTAACGTCGTGTCTGAGGATATCTGAATGTCTGTCTGTATGTCTGACGAACGTGTTTAACTGGAGAGCCGTTGGAGCTGATGACAAAGTATGGTAAGCGTTATGCCCATTAGAAGATGACGTCATCTGTGACGTCATGACCTTTTTTCATATAAGTCCACCAAGTTTTAAAATTCAAAGGTGGGAAAGAATTTACAAAAATCTTAAACCGATTGGTTTACTGGCGAAAAAAGACGAACTAATATTTAATGCTGATGAATGTGATGAACGTGATGCAAAAAGGAGAGTGATACCTTCCCAATATCTGAGTGCAGGAACCTTCACCTTCCCAGAGGGAAATGGCCGTAGCGAAATATTCTATGTGATAATGACTAAGAGAAATGCGTAATTAATTTCTTCGAATAGGTGATGAGGAAATATAGGTGATATTGTAGATATCAGATATGATGCAATAATTAATTTACAGGTAATTTAGAGCTTTATTTTACCTGTACGAATCGTTTATAGTGGATGATGCATCAGGCATTACGTTGCAAATCATCAATAAATGCTTGCAATCGCATTTAGATGCTTTCATAGAGCGATGTTATTTTTTATATGAATTCCTGAATGTTGATAGCAGCAATATTCCCATCCATTATTGAGTCATTCGTCTGTGAATTGATCTCATCTCTTTTATATGCCGACAGTGTAATTTCGGCTATAAAATCACTTTTTAAAGTTGACTAGCAGCGAATATTGAGATGAGCTTTCGACGGCTCTGAAATTCAGTTGACGGCTGTTGTTTGCAATTTTTTCTTAGAAGCTCGTGAATTAAATCTTGTTTTTAGTTCCCTTAATTAGTAGGTCCATATA
>JAARMF010003712.1:0-18430 GCA_022844705.1 Toxascaris leonina
ATTAATTCTGTGGACGAGATTTCAGCACTCACGTACTCTTCGAAGCACTTGCTTTTTCATTTAGTGGGATGAAATTCTTCAGTCATTCCTTACGCAACTCTGATCTCAGTTTATCTTTTAGCTGCTCTAACGTCAATTGCACACGGCTATCAAATAGTCGAGCGTTTAATTCGAGTCTTTCAACAATCGAAGATGTCACGAAACAAAAGTTCAAGGCATTTCAATTTATGAAGTGTGAGAGCTGCGATTGAGGGGGAAGAAGATGGACGCTGTCCATTCCAGGATGCTGTTAACAATCGAAGTTGATGGAACTTTGAAATGGTCGATTATCATCTCGTTATCGACATAAAAGTTGGCCATTTTAGGACAATACTCAAAGAATATTTGTTTTCAGAGCAAAGCTACAGTTTGCTAAGCAAATCTAAAATCACCGATATCATTTAAATTTTGAACACGTTTAACTCTAATGAAAATGTAACGTGTGCGTTATGCTCGAACTTCATGAATTCGATAAATATGGGACCCGTAAATTGGTCCAATTTTTTGAACTCTTTGGAGGTGAAGCTACCAGAACAACGCCGGAAATATTCGTATATGTAACTAGAACTTTAAGTACTGAAAATTTCCGATTTTACAGCTTCTTGAATTTCAGGATTCGCAACTGGTTATATGCTAATATTCGTCGACGGGTGATTTGGCTCCATGATGTATAGGGGTCCTAAAGAAAGGAGATGACGAAGTGACACTGTCAGCAATATATGGGTCCCTACCATGTATGCCGTATTGCCTAAAAACAAAATGTCTCCTTAAATATTCTTCAGAACATTTCTCTTGCACACGTTATCCCCATATTGCAATATCATATCGAGCTTTTGTTGTGAAAACTTTCCAAAATGTCGCAATCAAAGATTGAAACAGGTATTTATAAGAAAATCCTTTATTGGCATTTGTGCTTCCAGATTGCCAAACGTTTATGTGAGTTTTCCTTGGAGGGGATTTCCTCATCTACGAAATTCATAGTGTACTCGATGTAACATCGTCGTCGAATCTCACAGAAAAAAATTCAAATCGAACCAATATGCCATATTCCCTTGCCGTTGCAGTAGTCACTTTCGTTGTTTGGTTATGAGTGGTAAGTTGCACCATTTCAAACCACGTTGTGAACTGTGTGATTTGCCGTTATGATATGTCACTGATTGACTGCTGTGAAGAGACTGAGCTGCCTTTGTCCGCGATCGTCTCTTGATGATGAAGCATCTATAAACGAGAAATGAAACTGCACCTGCAATTCCTATAACTATTGCTTCGAATATTAAAAGTCTCAGACATCACTAATATTTCTCGCCGGATATTAACATTGAACGTGCAGCGATATTTCCTATTCTTCCTCTTCCATGAAGTTTCCTATGCAAACTGCATCATGCGCGTACCTATGTATGCGTATCGTTGCATATCTGCCCTCCTAAGAACCGTTATTCTCGAAATGTGAACTACTGGACCACTGAAATGTTAAATGTGTGATGCTAAATGAAACCACGCAGTCCAAACCTATGATCCCCACCAATCCAAGTTCCAGCTTACAGATCGAACTTACTAACTTCAAAAGGAAATATGATCGTGCAAATGGTCTCAATATTTGGTCTCAATACTCAATATTGCAGATGGTCTCTTGTAACCGTCCGAGCACCGGTTTGCAGTTATGAGATGGTAGCTTACAAATTCTGCGTCGTAGTACGCCAAAAAAATCAGCCATGAAAAAAGGATATGCCCACTTGTTCGCTTCGAATGAGAAGCGCGATCCACGCCTCAGATTCTCAGAACCTTGATCGGTGTCATGAGGGCGTTTCAATGATACCGACCAATTTTCCACCGTTTTCGGATAAACGAAGATAACCGCTTCCCTTTCTTCAGTTGTGAGAGAACGTATGCGAGCAGATAGTGGAGAACATGGACGAATATGGAAAACATAACAGCTCATAAGAGGCATTAAACCGATTTCATTTAATAATAAGTGGACAAAACGATAAGGAGAGCAATTCGTCACGTAGGAAAACAAGATATTGGGCAAACAGGAAAGGCTTCCGCCGGAAGTGGGTATTATAATGTTTCCAGACTTTCAAGAACCATGAAATCGCGAACTTCGAGCACTCGCAGCCAAATGTGTATGTCGCATTTCCGTTTCTGATGGTGGCCAACCAATATCCGGCACTCTCGATAGTGCACCTTGCATCCACATTTTCGAAATTGATCTAAAATTCATTCCGTCCAACTGTTTAGCTCATTTCATTGTACAAAGAAACCAACGATCCCTCGATGTTCCTAGTCTACGTCATGGAAGTAGAAAATAGGGCACACACAACTATGAGTTTCATAAGCCATTGGCATTTTGAAAGTTGCCTCCTTGTCTCTTCCTACCGCTAGCTAATTGAATTGTGCATTAATCTCGCCTCTGCGAAATCAACCTAGTTGCCTCCTTAGATGCATCATCACTGCTGAATGTGAGGAAGGTGAATGCTAAAGATAGGTTCGAAGATCATTTGGCTCTTCGATTGTGGAAAGGAAAAACTGAAATTCGCTTGCACTTACAGCGGCAATCGAGCTGATGACACAGAGAAATACAAACACGAGCAGGAGTTGCCTCACTGCTGACATTTCTTCCTGAAATCTGTCGCACAACGACAAACGATAATACCGAAATAGAGAATCCTATGTGTAGTCGCATAAAGCTTGAGCATTAGAGACCCGACGAAAGAACACGATCTCGATACCACGCCGAACAAACTATATGATGGGAAAAACCATCAGGAAACCTGATGCAATCTATTATTCGCAAGTTCATCTTCTTATAAACATTCAGTTTCTATAGTTGTAGACCAGAAGCTATCCTTTAGGTGCTGGAGAACTGCACCGCATTTTTTCGGTCTAGTCTCTGCCATGCCTAAGATCCCATCCCCCACTCCCAGTCACTAGGCCGCTTGATCTTGCAAAGAAGCATAGAGATTAATGAACAATTGCTACTGCAACACTGCTCACTTCCACGGTTTCTGAACCTGCCCATGTGGATAAATCACGATGAGAGAAAATTGGTACATGAAGCGTGCATCGCGCTTGAAAAATATCTGTAGCGTCCTGTGGAGATGACGAATAATGACCTCATACTCATCGCTGTCACTGTCACTAAGCAGCACGTTACAGTTCGACACTGCTAGCAACAAATCCTCGTATGGCAGTAGGCAGCCTCTGTCGCTGCGCACTGAGAGGATCTTTTCTAACTTGGGTATGGTATTATCGTGAATTGTTAAATCAACAATTTTTTCGATGGTTGTTGAAGGAAAAGACCAGATGTGAATACTTTCAAGGAATATATGAGAATGCTGTTGATGGAGATGAGGTAATAATTGATGGAAGGTATATTTATATCACCGCTGTTGTCTCATATTTATAGAGCTTTCTGTCTTTCAAGTTGGCATCCGAGGTTGTTAGTCATAACTACTCATCAATGATAAAGAACTCGGAAACCAACAGAAATTCAGTGGTTCATTGTAATGCACCTGTGATGATTCATGCTAACACTTTTTATGGCTTTGTGAAATACTCAGAATGCGTCATTTCAGAAAGAGGTAAATATGGAGCCTTCCTTTCATTGTGCACCTGCAATAAAGCTGTCGGAAACCGTTTTGTCTTTGTCAGAAATAATTTGCAGTCCAACAGCTGTTAGCAATCTAGCGAATTGTATAATAGTGCAATAAGGATAGTGCAGCCGTGATTTGTTCTTTGAAATGCAAAGAGGCCATATGCGAAATTAATTTTCATGAAAATAAATATGCAGTAGCTGTGCGCAGCTTCGTCTATTGCGGTGCGAACAGAGACAGCGCTTCAAGCGGCACCTCCTCAGGTGATTTACCGAAAGGATACAGATGCTCGTGAAGATGCGCGGAGTGAAGGGCCTTTGCGCGAAGGGTTACATTTCTGTTTGCGCGGTCCCGATAAAGAGATCTTTTGCCATTCAGATAAAGGGAAGTTCCGCTGGAGGTTGTTTATGGTTGTGTTAAATGCGCGACGATGTAGGACGATTGTGTTACCTGAATGCAGACAGAAACCCTCTATACCTGCATGAGAACTTGGTTACGCACTCGGCGCATGAACGGTAAAACGTATGCATGGCACTGGAGGCTTGTGCAGTTGATGGAAACTAGAAAACGAGCCAAAAATCCGTTGATTTCATATTTCCCTTCTGTACCAGCGGAAGGAATGAGAGCACTCATTTCTTGTCGACAGTGACCTTTGCGATTGTTTGTGATATTTGCATCAACTTTATTCATGCAAATGCAAATTGAAATACGAATATATAGAGCAAATAGATGTATTCATTTCCGCTCTGAATCATCTGCCCTCAGTTAGAATTCTTGTGAGTTCAACGCTTCATTCTTCGAGTGCTATGAGCTCATTCGAATATATCATACGTTATAGCCTTCTGAATAAACAATTTAGGCGCTTGTTTCCAGTTTTCCGCTCAAAAGTAATTTAGAGAGAATTTTTCGAGAAGAATTATGTTTAACTTTAACAAATTTAACTCTTTGTGTATGAACTATATGGGCATTAGGCTCGCATTGGTAGATCATTGGTCACAATCAATTTGTCTCTGTTATAACCATTTTTTGTTCACTTGAACAATTAAACAATCTCATATGGCGGTTTTTCAAAATTATCCTCTTTTTTAATTTTTGAGAATTTTCGCAATTCTTTGCGCCGAAGACTTTATGCTCTTCAATACTTTATAAAAAGTAATTTGTTGTGATTTCAGATCAAACGATTACCAACATGATCCGTTGAGTCGATGCAATTGTGCGCCACCATGTAGTGGAGAGAATGCAATCTCATGCCGTAGCGATCTCAATCCACCGAATGGTTCTTATCCATTTCCGGCGCTCAGATTCCGCGATCATGGAGCTACCGATATGGAGGTATCACTTTATTACGTTTTGAGGATAGCACCACTCAGGATTCGTCTATAATGGTAGTTATTAACGATGAATTGTGCGTTACGATTATAATGCACATTTTTTTGCGTTCATCAGATGCGTTTGAAGTTGCATAGATGATCCATCGGTTGCTTTCTGAAGAAAGATAACTGAGCGCTGAGCTCGTCTCATCGACAGTTCTTTTATAGAAATGCAGAGTATATTTATTTATTAACATATGTGATCATGATGCACTGAATAAGAAGGCTAAGCACCATAGATAGTCTCGTCTTGTATGGTCGAAAAAAATTCAAAGCCTCAAAAGTTTTTTTATATTTTCAGCAGTGGAAACTCCTCAAATACACCGATCTTTGAAGGCTCGCTATTTTCTTTATTCTTATTCTCCAAAGAAAAGAGAGAGGAGGGAAGGGGGGGAGGGTATGTTCTAGTGCCACATCTCAAGTCATCAACTCTGCTCACTAAAGCTTGCAATGGCGTTTTAGATTCGTACGTGATGAAATTTTCGCATACACTTCATATGAGAGCAATGATTTATGATAGCAGTCAATTATGCACTTTCACGGATGTCCTCTCTTTAAGGCCACAAATGTCGCTCTAATGGAATTGCAACTATGCGAAGATATATGAGGACCTACCTATGATCCATTGCTAATATTCGACCGGAATACAACGCCACTACGAAATAATGTCTCACATATTGGACAAACACTTCAATTCAGATTCCCACCAATTGTTCATCGATTGCCATCACGACGAGAAAACCCGCTGCGTTGTTGAATGATGCAACTTACTTCTTTATTTTGTTTATTGTTTTTGAAAGAACTTATGGAATTCAGTTTTAATTGTTTTTCAATATGCTATATGTTCTCTTTACTATATGTTCGCATATTCGTTATTGTTTTATTCATTGCTTATCGTTTAAGATTAAACTTTTCCGACATCAGGTTTCTGCTTATTTTCGTTCAAGACCACCAATTTTCAAGAACTTTTTATTCAAATAACAATTGAATTGCTTTAAATGAATAGCAATTAAGTTGGTTGCAACTGCAATTGAGTTGTCGCAATGCAGAAACTTACTGTTCCCAATAAGCATGGATCTATTGTAATTGGATATTCAATTACTCATGGTTGTAATAATAATTCTGCTTCAATGGGATCGATATCGAGTTTGCTAGACAGTCGAAATAATTAACTGCTCATTTATGAGAATAATAATGAGATCATTGTCAAGGTTACAGACAGAGATATATGAATAAGCAATCGACTGGCGTCTTACTCCCTTCCTCCCATTACCTTCTCCTCATCCCGCAAAAAAACTGATTTCTTGTCTGACACTGACATCTTTTTCTGGGTCATATTTCGTAGTGAGGGTTCACCGATTGTCTGTGACACGGTGGATGGGCCTTCCTAGCTGCCGCTGATAACTTCGAGGCGGTTTCTTTCGGGAAAGAGACCATAAAGAAAAGATCTAATCAGTGGACCGCGAGGATCTTAATTCTTTCTAGGAGGACATAAGCGCAGTTCTCGCTTGTATTCTGTTCAATTGAACATATGGCTGTTATTTGCAAACTGATGTGAGGATCATTACTACATGAGCCCAACCCAACGGTGATGGTGCTGATGGAGCTGACACTTCAAAATGCACGTGGTTAGAATCTCGTGCTGTGAATGCGAAAAGAGTGCTTGTAGGGGCTTCTGTGTTTCCGTGCAGGGTATTATCATCTACCGTGCAGCCTACTTCTGAATGTTCGACACAGTGAAGGTAGTGTTTGCGACGGATAAGAAGCTGAACTTCTCGATCGCGTGGGCAATCGCCCAAGTGGTGACTGTCAGCTCAGGTATTCTGCCCTACCCGTGAGGCACTGTTCGAAGACAGATGATGATGCAGTCCGGGCGTGCGGATAAGCTCTATAAGGTAATGTTTTCTTTATAACGTCGCGTTTCACAGCACTGTACATATCCAATAGCAAATCTGGAAGGCAAGGAATGGTGGGCAAAACCACGGCCCGCTTGAAATTTTGTTGATATAAGTGGGGAAAAAANACATATCCAATAGCAAATCTGGAAGGCAAGGAATGGTGGGCAAAACCACGGCCCGCTTGAAATTTTGTTGATATAAGTGGGGAAAAAATGAAGAAGTCTCATCACCGACGGGTACCTTATCCGTCGTAGGGGTTTTCAGACTACTCCTATGGATGCATTCGTGACGCGGTGGTCGGATTTTGGCCGCAATACATGTGATCACTATGCGCAGCTGGGCTTGTAAGGTCCAGCTCAGTTGTGGGTGATAAACTGCTCCTAACTGGTGTGCTTGCGGTACGCCATTCAGCCTTTCCTTTTGATGGAAAGAGAGTGCAGAATTCTTTCCTTATAAAATTATGGCGCGCATGCTTTCGGACCCTTGATTTCCGCTATTTTCTGGTTTCCGGGATGAAATCTCTTCCTTTGTCTAGTGGCGCTTTTTGTCCGCCGTTGTTTTAGCAGTTCTGCCAGACAGTGACCATAATTACTTGCTTTAAGCCGTGGCTGAAGTATTCCAATGTTAAGCACGTCTTCCTCTTCCATTCGCAATTTCTTGGTCACAGCTTCCTCAATGACATGCGCCGCGCCCTAAGCCTAAGAAAGAAGGGAAATTAGGTCGGCGTGAATGTGTGGTCAAGAGAGATTTTCAAAAAGAGCGCAGTGATGTAAGCAGCGACATCGGACGTGCTTATAATATGTGTGGCAAAGTGGAAGTGGAGGAGTTCGCGAGATGGAATGGAGCAGAAAGCGGGTGGGGCAGAGAGAGACTGAACTTGTGGATCATTGCAGTACTTTCAGGAAACCATGTCAACAACCATGTCAACCATGAAACCATGTCACCAGCGCGACTTTAAACATTTTGCGGGCATCGTGGTTTGTGAATTGAATAATTGTGAACAAAAACGCTCCGTGACTCAGACTTGCTATTTGTAGAATTCGGCGGACTGCGCGATGAAGACCATCAGAAATGAGGGCCTCTTCGCGCTTTTCAAAGACGCGCTGTCGAACGTTTTTCGAAGCACCGGTGGCGCTCTTGTCCTCGCTATTTACGACGAAATCCAGAAATACCTTTAAAGTAATGCCCTGCTGGTCCATTGTTCATGCTAATCCTGCGTGCAGGCCTTTCCTATACTACAACATTAGCTTGTGTGCTGCAACTTCCTCACTAGCGATCCTCATTCTATCTGTTCATGAGTCAATGCCTTGTCTGCCTCGGAAGGAGTGATTGTGTTACAATCGGCACTAAATTCTGCGACGACAACATTCTGGAATGATCTCGCATTATTTCAAGAGTTTATTTTCATGTCTGTGTCCTTTTGCCTCCCCTGGTGTTGTTCTCTTGGATATGGAGACGGCAACATGTTGTAGCTGAATTCGTTCCGCCGGTGATTACGTGTTTCGTTGTTTCAGTTATTATAATAAAAATCACAAAGGGTTGTTGAACTCACCAATGCCCCAGTGCTATCGCTTATCAGCAAAGCAGTTACACGCTTGTTAGTGATGCAGTAGTGGCCCTCAATCTCACGACCACTTTCTTCATAGGTGATGAGAATAACTGGAGTGCGGGTCGCGAGTCCCGTCGGCTGACAGAAGTCTCTTGTCTTGAGTCATGCTCGCCGCTCGAGTCAGAGAACTTTTTAAAAGCTACTCGAAAGATTACTCGCTTGATGCAGTCACAGGTACTACATGAATCATGTGGGACTGGTATGGTGCGACTTCTAATTGTGCGGTGTGATTTCCGGATATACGCTCAGAGGCGCAACAGAGATCCATGACAAAGAAAGTGCCAGTTGACCATTAAACTTGTTTAATTTTGGAGGAAAGGAATAGGTGAAATGTGGGAGATGGGATGTGTTGTGCGATACGTTTTATTTTGAAGTGGTGTGAAGGTGGTGTCCCTTGCAGGGGTGTTCAGGAACCGCAGCACAGATTGTGAATTCCCTAGGCAGGACGGTAATTGTGTGCTTAAGTGATGAGCGCCTGCACTACATTTCTGAAGCGGTCGAAGCGAGTAGTGGGTACCGACGAGCTAGTAGAGGTATGGTAGATGGGTACCGACGAAGGGAGGCGACCTCGATGCGGTATTTCTACAAGAATAACCTGAAACAGTCCAGAGGCTGTTGGACAAGAGGAGAAGCATGCTAGAGGAGCTAGCAAGACGTGCGCTCCCGTATCCACCTAACTCAGCTATGCTCGTTCATAGATGATCAGCAAAAGTAAAATGCTCAAAGTGATGCTGCCGTATTTAAATTGGTTCGACCGCTCAAACAATCCGTCTTCAAAATACTGGTTTCCCGGTAACCGAATTCTTACTTTCAAAATATTGGGTTGTGTGGAAATATGAAGAAGCGGTTAGCTTAGAGTGCAGATTATATAGGCAAACTTCGTCATACGTCCCTAGTACTTCGCGATTTGGACCTGCTAGACAGATAGACACATATACATGCACAAGAAAGTGGCATTGCAATGATATGCTTCCACAACCCAAATCTCCAAACAGCATAAAAAGCGCAGCTAGACGCCTTCTAACATCCCGTCTCGAAACAACACATTGATGATAGTGAAGTATTCATTGGAGTCAGTGTATTGACTCTAGGTGGTGAGAAATATGATGCAGAGGCGAGGCCAAGTTATGATTTCAGGTGGTAGGAGCCCTCTTCCCCAGCTCCTCACTTTCTTGCACGGATCGGTGTGGGTTACTTGTCGTACCGACACACTTTTCAACGCGAAGGTTGCGTAATGGTTTTTTCTATTTCTGGGAAGGGGAGTTGCGAAAAAAAGCCGATTTAAAGCAGCTCGTTTTCGCACTCTGTTTGAGCGCAGTGAAACTGCATCACTCACTCGTCAAGTACCAAGTACCATAAGGTACGTGTTTCAGCAAATGAAAATTTGAAAGAGGAGGGCGATCATAACCACGATCGTTCGCGTCATGCACTGCAGTACCAGTGCTTCCAGAGGTGCACGGCTCGTACGGTAATTCCAATCCTCGATCCCGGGCTGCGATCAAAAACGCATGAGGAAAAACCGTGCCATATGAGTTTAGAAGTTCTATTCAGTTTCCAAGAAGAAAATTTCCATGTAGTGGAAATCGTTTTTAAGTAGTGCGTGTCGAGGTTGTTATGTGGTGATGTCAAGCGGGCGGCCGAGTTCCGCATCAGCTCTCCGCTCCCACTCGGTACGCCTTTGTGTCCGTTCTGCGCAGAGTACCGTACNATTCTGCTCAGAGTATCGTACGGGGCCGTCTCTTTGGATGGTGAGCCAAGGTGGTAGTGATGTTACCACTCAGCTTTTCATGCAATTTCGCAAGCTGCATAAAATGATGCAATATGGCGTATGCACATTTAAAAGCGTCACAGATTCGCATGCCTGGCACGTCGGCAAGGTTCGACCTTACATCGGTTGGATCACATGAAAGCCAAATTTTCTGCAGAAGGCTTGTTCGAGCATTTGCGTCAGTTGAATGTTAGGGTCTTCACGTTGTCCCCAGAGTTTCGTGATTCCGTTGATATGTCGTGAAACTAGTTGCGCAGGCAAATGGGATGCAAACGTATATAGCGAACAAGCTCTTCTGGCATTCTCGCACACTTAATAACAAAAGTTCGCTCGTTTACAACCGCATAACATGAGAAAGTTTTTCAGGAACGTAGAGATTTCGATAGGAATTCGCTGTTTCGACAAAAATTGCTAACCGTACTCCGCAAAAAAGAGACCTCATTATTGTGTCGAGATTTGTTTTCTTTTTATGCGTTTTGGCTTCGTCCTAAGTGACAATTACGTCAGGATTGAGAGGACTTTTTCAGTTGCTTTACCAGAAACATATGAAATCGTGTATCGCAATAGAGGCAGATACTTGTGAGGTAAAAAACAATCATTTCCTCGTCCATCATAGAGGAAGATGCAGAGCAATAGATGTTCTTAATCTGACTGTTGCGAGGAACTGATTCAATTTTGTGGATTAGGACCCGATTTATTTTTTTTTAAGAGAGTATGATTGCTCGTTGAAATCAACATGAGGCATTTCAGTATTGATGAACTGAGTGAAATGCATCAAATCAAGCTCTCTGTGCTCAAATGATAAATCTGGTTGAGTGATCTTATGAGAAGTGAAACTCTTCTGAGTGATCAGCAAGTGCAGCAAAGTCGCAAATTATGGTTAACATCGAGGGAAATTTGTCATGGAATACGGAGCAAATGTGAAGTTCGGAGCAAAAAACAGTGCATCTTGAGGGAAGAAAGTCCATTCTTATTGACTTGGTCTCCCCAAATCGGAGCTAGGGAAGAGAGACGAAGGTGTGGTACCGTCGACCCTATATTCCCCGAACAGGATTATAAATGGCCTGCTGCCATCAGCTTTCAAATGAGGAGCACGAGTGAGACTGCATTGCAGCTGCTCATAACGGTTCATTGAATTCTGGTGCCATCCTTTTGCAATAAGCCCTAAACTGTGGCCGCTGACAGAGATGCATCCGAATTGAACTTTTTTCGGGGATTGAAGATAGACTATACAGTAAAGAAAGGACTTCGCACAGCCCCAGAAGAACTCACTATAACCCTAAGAGAACAAGACCAATACATTTTGAAACCAAACAGCAGGGTCCCTGAACAGGTGCTGAATGAACCTCGTCGACGCCTTGTTTTCCTCCTCATGACGTTCATTAATGCCGCGCTCCCCACCTCTTATTGTTTGCAGTCGTCTTCGCTGCATTTTTTTCAATCAAACTTCCCCGTTTTCCTCAGTTACTTGATGTTATCATTATACAGCTATTGACCACCTGTATTAGTGGATTGAATGGCTTATGAGAGCCTCGTTATTTCTTCATGATGATCTGCTGTTACCAGTGAAGACCATCCGTCGCCTTTACTCATACCTATGATCGTTTCTGTGCCCAAGTAAGGTTCCACCCTGGATTTTTTTCGTAAGGATTCTTCTGTTNCTTTCTGTGCCCAAGTAAGGTTCCAACCTGAATTTTTTTCGTAAGGATTCTTCTGTTTGCTTCGCAACTCTATTGAGATTTAAGTCCACCTACTGGTTGCAAAGTGAACATTATCGACCCCTCGTTCATCTTCCTCTCCAATCTGTGGGTAATCCCGACATATCCCGTTAAAGCTTTTGCAGCAGATGATTTCTACACACCGTGGTCACAACTGATAATGGAAATGAAAATTGCCCAAATAATAGTTGAGTAGTGTGCGGTTTCCAATTAACAAATGAATTCATGCGTCTTTATCTATTATGTGATCTCGATGTGCAGAAATAANTATATCCCATTGAAAGCTTTTGCAGCAGATGATTTCTACACACCGTGGTCACAACTGATAATGGAAATGAAAATTGCCCAAATAATAGTTGAGTAGTGTGCGGTTTCCAATTAACAAATGAATTCATGCGTCTTTATCTATTATGTGATCTCGATGTGCAGAAATAATCTGCTTGAAAAGCTCTGAACGGCCATATCGAGATCACATATGGTTTGCAGGTGACATCATAGAAAATGAGCGACCAACAGCCGAGGATTTGTTGCCACTTTTTCTTCATATCGGGTTTTCTGATTTTTGTGCCTTCGTTCTGGTCCTTATTCGTCGATGCATCCTCGCTGCACAGAGGCTGGAGGGTGGTAGGAGGCCGCATGTTGAAACTCGTGCACTGGGAATGATCATCTAAGCCGACCTCTTGGGATGTGATGCGATGAATTATATCGAAGCTGCGTACAGACACAAAGTTCAAAAAAGTTCCGACACGCAAGCCTATTTCGATGCAACCTTACGGGCCGGCCCATACGTTTGCCGCGTTGCCGTTTTTTCCATATGACGGTGGCGTTTGCAAGTTTCCATTCCTCAGCTTTTTTTCCCGTTGACGTGATTCAGCGAAGAAGCAAGCATTGCTTTCGCACGAGCTAAATATTTCTCAACTAATGCGACTGTACCGAAAGGCATCGTACTTTCTGTACTCTGTTTATACTAATACCAGACACGGTACAGCACTTCACCACATTAAAAATTGCAAGTGGAGTATAATACAGTAATCCCTAATTTGTAGATAACACTAGAAGAACAGAATTCTTCCGATCTTTTGATGAAAAGTATAAGTACATTGCGCCACTTTTTCACCGTAGTCCTTCTTTAAATATACTTCCTCCAAAAAAAGCTCCTAAAAGTGTTAGGCGCCTCTGCAGTTTCAAGTTTGAGTGTTCCGCCTCGAACTGACACCACTGTTTGCTATAGGCGACAAACTGTTCATTTCAAAACTTGTGAGCTAAGCTTTCTATCATAGGTGTTCAAAAAGGTCAATGATAGTGAATAAGTGTTGAGTAACAGTGTTACATTTCATGCTAGTTTTTCTTGTTACTCTGGTTGTATTGGAAGAGGCAGTTCTCTTTCACATCAAAAAAAATTTTGTGGCTTCGTCCTTCATAGGTGACTTTTGACAGATTATTCAATGTCTTATCCTCTTTAACGTCTGCTTTTTAGTGGTAGTATTTGATGGACACCCTTTAGAAAATCAGGCATCTTGCAAAATCAAACTATGAAGAAGAATGAGTGAAGGTGAGGAAGTGGAATTTGTGTTCAATATTTATTTCTGGAGCTTATTCTTTTCTTCTCAGCATCACGCAGCTCCTGACATCATGATTTCTGAAAATACTGACTCTCAAACGATTGGAAGTCATGGAGAGAGACCTGTGAGCAAGCTCAAGATTTGAAGAAGTGACAGGGACATCGTGGTGCGCAGGAGGCTGAGCAAGCCGGTCTAGAAATCCTGAGCGGTATAGGCATCGATGAGTCGTCGACATATAGTGAAAACTGACTCAGGCGCAAACATAGGCTGTGCTTTTCAGAATAAGTACAGGATACTGCATGCTGAAAGCGGAAACCAGATTGTAAAGAGAGAACTATAATAAGCAGCTCAAACATCGAAGATTTTCGTTCATCGAAGATTTTCGTTCCCCGCTCTGACGATGACATGTCAAATCNTATAATAAGCAGCTCAAACGTCGAAGATTTTCGTTCTCCGCTCTGACGATGACATGTCAAATCCGACGAGGATCAAACTGGTGATTTCAAAAAGACAGAAAATTTTGGTTCGGTGCGCGATTTGCAAAAAATTGAGCTGCGCGGCACACACACTAGAACTGGTATTGAACAGTGGACTGAAGACAGTCGAACGTTCTGTTGAGGTCAANTCGATTTCCAAAAAATTGAGCTGGGCACACACACTAGAACTGGTATTGAACAGTGGACTGAAGACAGTCGAACGTTCTGTTGAGGTCAATGCACTAACAAGGTTCATTAAGAAATTCGGAAGAACACCGCCAACGGCTGGACGGCCCCATTCAAGGTCCGAGCGGAATTTAATTTTAAGGATTTGGTAGTCGATGCTAGCTGAAAGCTGACAGAAATGTAAGTAGACTCGTGCACACAAAGTATTTGGTGGAGAGGAGAAAGGAGCTCCATCTCCTCTTATCTGTTCAAACTCTATTCAAGCCCAACTTAGCCCATCTATTCAAGCCCATCTGACCCAACCTCACTTTCTATTCTGCGGTGCATTCCTCAGCTGTTAGGCATCATGCTGGTANNNGGCATCATGCTGGTACGATCCGTTAAGGTCAGATGACGTCAACGCTCCAGATACCTTTGATTTCGACCTTGCACATATTGTTGTTTTTCTACGTTCATTTTGTATACTTTCGGAAACCTGCCGCTTTTCAATTGCGAGTCATCTACGTCTAGAAATGGGTTTTGAGTGTCTGGTTGATCAGAACATGCAGCAGGAGGTTTTCGGGGTTTTGATAGGCGCAAAATGACTGTGAACAATCCGCTTCAGCGAATTGGACGTATCGATATCATTTCCCACGAAGGAAGTACTATTTCTATCCTGGAACTTATTGTGGCTGTTTTTTTAATGTTTTCGGTAAGTGATCGCGTTATTCTGATGGCTTTTATTCGTTGTGTTCGTTCAAAATGTGATTNCCAGGGTTTTAATAGGCGCAAAATGAGTGTGAACAATCTGCTTCAGCGAACTGGACGTATCCATATCGTTTCCCACGACGGAAATACTATTTCTATCCTGGAACTTGTTGTGGCTGTTTTTTGATGTTTTCAGTAAGTGATCGCGTTATTCTGATGGCTTTTATTCGTTGTGTTCGTTCAAAATGTGATTCATCCTGTCCTATTCATTTATGTCAAAAAAACCCAATGTATAGAAAGCACAATATTAGTGCCGTACTTTTGCTCCCAAAGTACTTGGTAAAGTTTTCTACCAGATCCAAAACTGAAGGCANCTCGTTCAAAATGTGATTCATCCTGCCCTATTCACTTATGTCGAGAAAAACGCAATGTATAGAAAGCACAATATTAGTGCCGTACTTTTGCGCCCAAAATACTTGGTAAAGTATTCTACCAGATCCAAAACTGAAGGCACATTATATGCACAGTACAATAGATACTTGAAAAGTGGTAGAAGTACAGTGTTATGCCATTTTTAGAGAGAAGTATAAATCAGTATTATACCGAAAATTTAGGCACAGTAGCATCATTGTTCTCAACTTCAGGTTTTATCTGTAATTCGATAAAAACGTAATATTTCATTAAATTCTAGGTGAGGGAATTTTTTTAGGAAATGTGAAAGTTAAGCTCATCCAGTTCCTGTCCCTCGCCTTTCCTGATCATGTTCACTGTATTCGGGTATCTGCTTTTGCAACGAATTGCTATTTTTGCACTGACACATGTGCGTCACGTTTCCGTCCAATCTACCTTGTTCGAATAAACTGCCTAATAGAGTTTCTTCATATTTCTGCGAACCTGTGGAGCTCTTTTTCATCCTGGGGAGGCAAGACTGGCACCTTCAATATTCGTTTCAAAAATAAGGGAAGCCACAATGAGCTCGTGAATGGGAGTTTAGTTCAGAATTCTTCGAAAGGATAACTGATTTTTTTGATGCAGGACCTCTGCGATGGGGTCTCTCCTCGTCTTGAATTTATAATTCATTTCTGTGCGTCAGCCACCGTGATAAGGGTTTCGTGAAGAGAAGCAGGTGGCGATGAACTTCTTGCACCAGTTCGTACCAATTCCACTAAGAGAAGGTGCAAGAAATGAAGGTCCTGATTAGGCATCAACTATTCATTCGCCATCTCTCCTCGTCTTTAGAAAAAGGGTTTACGATCGCTTCTCTAGTTTCGTCTCATAAGGAACAGTGGCATAATTTATGGTGATGACGAAATATGTGGACGCTATCTGAAAAAGCCGAAAAAAAATGTTGGCTCGCTTCATTATTCAAAAAGCATGAGCCAAAGATCACACTGGAAATTTCACTCTCTACACATTACTTCAGCGTTTGAAAAAAGCATTTGCGTCCACTTCCTCCCCCTCTTTCTTCACATCTATTCTCTTCCTCCTCCACTTCCTCTTCTCCTAGAAATTCCCTATTGAAGATTGCAGTGACATGATGATAAGTTGTGTGCCTCTTATAGACAAGCAGCAGCAGTACAATGGAAACAAGCCAGTCAGACCAAGCCCTTAATACGAAGTTTTTCCATGGTATGCTGACGAGAATTGATGCGGAACAACTACTTAAGGATGACGGCTACTTCCTATTGCGTGCAACTGAACGAGAGGGTTGGTCTTTGGCATTTGGCCGATCGTGACCCTGTTCAATATTCACTTGGAGGCAAATGAGCTTGAAACAATGAACAGTTAACGGGGTTTTCAATGACTTTCCTCATTCTCGATAAGATCCATCTTTGGTGAGCACTTCGCCGTCAACGGAAGGCAAATTTTTTCGACGAATGAAAACGCTTTTTTAATGGTTTAAACAACAGTAGGCTCGAAATTCCCGAAAAGTGAATCATTTCGGACAAATGAAAAAAGGAATTGCCTCTAAGTGACACTTTTCTTTGTTTATACAATCGACTACCACATTGAAAAAAGAGTGAGGAGATGAAGTGCTTCGAATGCATTATTATGCACCATTCACGCAGTTTGCATTCGTAAAAAAATTCCTGGAATATCATGTCTGTGGTACGCTTCGGCTTGTCTCACTCTTTTGTGCCATTGCGCTCCCTCAATGGACGGTATGTTGTGATCTCTGCACAGCACTCATTCCTATGATTGCTAGCATCGCACTTGGAACGCAAACTTTGGATTCGTTTAATTTTTTGGCATCCTTCAGTTGCATCTGTCATACGTAGTAGCGAAGGGAGTATGTCTATGGCACCGAGACAACTGGGATTTGAAAGACAAATATACAAGCTTATGGGTAGTGTTGCCCAAAAGTTAGTTCATTTTCATAATGGTGTGAAATGGCGTTGTATGCACATATACGGCCGCGCTGCATTGGAATCGTTGCACTATCGTTCCTGTGAGGCCCTCCTGACTGGCTCCGATCACCTAGATTTATGTACGCGCAGATCACGGACCACACATCTATGGAAAAACAAAAGTGATGCACCTCTATCCTCTTTAATTTTTCCCCTCTAACAATTTCCACTCAGTCCATCTTTGCCACTGGCAAGCAGACTGGAAAAGTATCTTCCCGACCTCCGCTATCCGCGCTCCCCAAAACGGTTAAAAAAGAGGTTCTCAAAGCAGCGTCCGATCTTGACCTAGTGTGACCATCCAAGTCGCAAACAAAATGGAGACATGTCTAATGTCAACGCTAGTGCGCCAGTGCGCAATCATTTTACAGATATATGATGGATTCATCCTCAAACTTTGCAACAGCAGAGGCAAAGAGGAATGCTGATAATTTTGAAAATGATGGAGCTGGACAGTTGGTCAGTTTATTATCACCAGATGTAATAATTTGATACATTGGCGAGGATACACGACAGGACTTCGGTAGACTTTATTGGCTTTGTGCAAACAACTGCTAGATATTACACCCATATGAGCATGGTACAGCATTTCGAAATGAATGTTATCTCAGCCATAGTTTGCAAGACAAGTGATACTTGCTTTGACGGTCAGGTGGAACAGGAAGCTGAAGCATTTTGTACTGAATTGCGACAATTCTGGCAGGTTCTATTTCGAGCACCACAAGGTTAGCAGAACTAAACTTTTGTAGTACACCACTGCAGTCCGATGAATGCGAGCGCTGGTTTATCCATTCTCCTCCCCTGCTTCTACAGAAAGTCACTCTATGCTCCTTTATCCATAAATGGAAGCAAACATAACGCAGGAGCCGATTCTTTTTGCGAAGAAAGTGTCAACAGCACCAAAAGTCTCATAAGAAGGTCGAAAATGTGCTTTCGCGTTTCCAGCAGCGATGTCAGGGGGCTGCACAAACATTCAGCCGAGGTCACGAAGGGGGAAGTGATGCATCGGACTTTCGGCACGATCCAGCAGTCATCAAACGCTCTATCTAAGATCACCTTTTCTGGTAACCAGTGTTTCAACAAGTCCGAACAGGTTTTCCTATTGAAACGTGCTTACTA
>JAARMF010003714.1:0-18415 GCA_022844705.1 Toxascaris leonina
CACGAATTGGTAGTGCTGAAAAAAAGGTTGAAACCGAGACGACATATGTATTAACAGCATACTGGCTAGCCGTCTGATCCCCTCAAGGACGATAGGTAAGACTGCGCTGATTTCGCTTCAAAAGCAGTGAGATTACTAGCTTCCACGATGTCAGCCGGTAGACGATTCCATACCCGAATGACTCGAAAGGAAAATGAACTTATTATATCCATCCTGGTCGAAAACCTATGTTTAAGTGGAAACGATGAAATCGGGAGCGTGCGTTGAATGGGCTATAAGCAAAGTTGCTGTCGAAGTATATATCGCAGCAGCCATTCACTATCTTAAAATATAAGTGGAGAACAAATTGAAGTCGTTGGTGCTTCAGACTTTTCAGGCCGAGAACCTTTAATCTTTCGAGATAGGAAGAAATATCGGACTCAGGAAAGGCCTTGCGAAAAGCAGGTCTTCTGTATCGACTCTGTGCACTTCAATCATTTCAGCGTCTTTATCAGTGCATGGTGACCATGTCTGATTACAATATTCGAGAAGAGGGGACAGTAGACAACAAAAGCAAGTCTGCAGTGTTCAATGCACGAATGTTCCAGCAATCGTAGTCACTTCCGTACAATGAAAAGTCTATTTGAATTTTGAACTGATATGAACAGTTAAGTCCCTGATAAAATCTTGAGCGCAAAGCTTCTTCCCATTTACACGTGGATGGTATTTATGTTGGAAATTCATATGAAAAAAGCTACTTTTTTCTTCCGATATGCGCATTTGCCAAAATTGCGACCATGATTCTGGATATATAAGGTCCTTCTGGATCTCATAGGAATCTGCAGCAGGTTTGCTAGGTGAGCGGTAAATCTTAAGGTCGTCCAGAAATAGCCTGTATAGACTCGACAAACCATCAGATAAATNNNCTCAATACATATCCCATAGCAATTATGTTTAATCAACAGTTTTTGGTGGCAGATCGTATCAAAGGCATTAACATAATCAATATAAACCGTCTCAACCTGTTGGTTGTATTCACCGCAGGTTGCCAGTCATGAAAGCAAGATATCAGCTGCGACATCATGGACATTTCAGGCAGAAATCCATACTAATGCGTTTGATTCGAAATGGAACAAAGTACTTTCTTTAAAAATAATTCCCAAGGCTTCAAGTGTTGATGAAGTTAGGTTGATAGGTCGCTCATTTTGCACCCTGTTCGCTGGGCCGTTTTTAATATAGGCGTCACAATAGACGTCTTCCATTTCGATGGTTAAAAAGGAAAGAATTGTTGCGAGCTGTATACTCTACTGGTCCGGTGTTTGGCCACAGTGTGACCCGATATATGGTGCCATTCGGGTTCTCGCAATACGCTCTTTTCCATGTGCACAAGCCAGCCTCATCTGTTGTGTGATCGTTTCCTCTAAGGTTCTTCCTGTTCAAACGACCCCACAATCCGGCTTATGCCTTCATGCTTTTTTTCATATTGCTTGGTTCGCTTTTAGCAGATACTAGGCAGGTTTGGTCAATACACATTCGGTAGAGCTTGCGATCGTTTCATAGAATTGTCATTATAGCTTCTGCTGCGTGTCGTGAATGTTTTTATCCTTTAATGAACCTCGCTTGATGAAATGCTCACTTTTCAAGCAGGTAAACATACGAAGTTTTCATTAGAAACACTTACAAGTAGAGTTTCCGATATTCCCTACCAATATTTTTGCCAAATTCATATAATTCGATTGCTGATAAAGAACGCTCGCTCCTACAACCTTCGAGTGGTGGTGTGCAAAAACTGCAGCAATTTCCCATCTCCTTCCACATCGCTCTCGCTAAAGTGTTCCTCACTACTGCATTGATGCTCCTCATCTCTTTATCATTCGAATAAACAGATGATGTCATCCTGTTCACATATGCAGTGAAGTTCGTGCTCATATATCACTTTGCATTGACTATTAATTGTCTTTCTGTGTCATTTTCTCAAACAGCCTACAAGAATGGAATAGTATTTGTTCAGAGATGCGAGGTCACCGAATCGATCATGCTGTCCACTATGTTCTTCCAATTCATAGATCACTGTGTCAGTTCCCGCAAGCACCAATTTCTCGTCAATAAGTTGCCTGCGAAATTGAATTTTCTATTTTAGTGTTNNNGCTTGTATGTCTAATAAGCAGTAACGTATTAGCTAGTAAATGGTTAAAGAAATGTGTACTTGTTCATATACAGCACAATACTTGCTTTTAGCACCGCCATGTGATCCGCCTCAACCGTGCCAACCGATATCATATGGAGGTAGTTATGCACCACTTGCAACCCTTGTGCAACCACCAATTTCATCCTTGCCTTCACCTCCATCGTACAATCAAAATGCGCCCCCTTATGAACGGACACCGCCATTCAGTTATGAACAACCTAGAAGAGAACACATTTTTCCATTCAACGATCAACCAAACCCACCAAGTAAGTCAATTCATTTCAAAATTTGATAGCTTGTATGTCTAATAAGCAGTAATGTATTAGCTAATAACCACAGCAGCACGCTGCTGTGGTTTTCCAAAAAATAAAATCTGCAGACAAATATTCGAGAATATCAGCGAGTCCTAGTTTATTCCCACCTTCATAAATAGGTGCTGAGGCTAGGAAATTCCTAAACCGTCAAAGATTTCTATGTTCCGAGAACGATGTTAAAAAATAGATTATAAATGGCTTTTGCTCAATGAATCAGCTTGATGGCGCGTCTTAATAACTTAATAAATCTAAATGCTTTTCCTCTGTCAGCAGTTTCCTATGTGGCAGGGCCAGCTGTTTTTCGATGGATAGTGACGCATTGGATCAGTCCAGATGCCAAAGGCATTTCTGGAAGAAAGAATTCAGAGGCTCTCGCCAAGTCTGCGTAGTGGCATCCAGATGCTTCGCAGATACCAAAATTTCGCAACTCACAACTCCCCTCTTCCAGTCCTATTCAAACGATGCATTCGTAAATAAAATGCTCTTTCATTTGCATTAACCAATGCATTTCTTATGAAATTTCTGCCACATCCATTTCCCCAATAAATTTCTGGCAACCGTTCCCACTGCTTGATAAAGAGATATGTGCTACATGGCAGGAGACAAGCTTATTCGATTTCGGTGGAGCTCCGTCTAATACAGTTTCCGCCTTTCCACATCGACAGACCTATAGCAGTTGGATCTCTATTTGATAAATTAAACGGTATATCGCAAACACCTTCAATGTGGGAATGAAACTGTTATAGCCTTAACTCGTTTTGCCTCACTCTCAGTAGTTTATTGCCACAATAGGGTTGTTAAAGAATGACATGGTATAATTTTGGTTGTGCCAAGTTCATCACAGTTTTGGCCAACTTTCGAAGACACCGCTCCTATCGAGAATGAAGTTCCCTCATCGGATTTATATGACGACGAGTGGCCGCAGATCGCTGTCACACATTCACCTCTGCACACAGGTGAGGCGATTGTACAGGAAAGTAAGAAAACAAATTGAACAGTGCATCATCGAGAAATTTTTAATTCGAGTATATAGATTTATATTCACGGGAGACATTTAAAGAGAAACTTGCTTGTGTCTTTTGTGACGCTCGAAAGAGGCCCTTAGGATTGAAGTCGACTTGCTAATAACTATTGTTGTAGCATGGCATTATATTGTCATTCCTATGTTCATCATTCACTTACTTCCGCACATAATTAAATTTTACGTGGCCAATTACTCATTATATATATGGTAATAATTTTAAAGCTTATTCCAGCTTTTTGCTATCACACAACATTTTTACTGATTCATTGCACATGTTTGAGCATACTTCTTTTCATCGTTTGTAAAAAATCTCTTTACAGCCATACCCGAAGTGTCAAGCACCGAAAGATCGATCCCTTACGATGTGTTTGACAGACGATATTTTTTATTGAAGCGAATGAAGGTGAGCATTTCTCTAACTGTCCAGTGTTTACAATAAACGATAAAATAGTTTTCGGCGCTTTTTCTTTGTCTTCGCATTTTTGACGTCTATTCTTTACAATTATATTTGGTATTGTTATGTAACTTAGTGTTGCTATGAAGCNNNGAAGCTATGCCATTGAGAAAATCACTTTGTTATTTATTAGAAATTTTCAAGATGTGGAATACTGTGCCAAGGAGTTATTCAATTTTTGTTTTATTTCACTATGCAACTCTTTAATTTGTTGTTATCAATTCCCTCAGGTTTGCAGACTTTAAAACATTTGTGGAATAATGGAAAGAGGAATAATTTGGTGCACACAATCGAGCATTGCTATAAAATATAGTGCCTTAGATATGGCACATGGATCACACATTGTTGCTTATGAAATTCAGCATAAAACATCAGAGATTATATGAGTAGATAAGAAGATCAAGTAAAAGACTCGAACTTTCCGTTAGACAAACGATAAAAGCGAACGACTCCTTCATATTCGTCGCAATACGCAATACAATAGCTAAAAACTTTCACTCTACAGAAAAACGGTTTTTAAACTCTATTAACATTAAACACGATGGTAATGTCGTATGAGTGATATATAATTCGGGCATTATTCGTTTTGGCACTATTCGCAATTTACAACTCGACAATCACTTAAGCACAAACTATAATAACTATTCGATATTGCATAAATCACAAAGTGATCATATGAATTTTTATATTTGAATCCGTTAATATCGAAAGCATTTAGGGATATGCGATTTAGTGTGGAGTTGCTCTAACGATGAATATAGAAAGCTTTCAACGTTCAGAAATTTTAATGCTCTTCTTTTTCTTCATTCAGTATACCGTTATTTCATTCCATTTTTTACATTCTTGAATTAATTCGGTTATTCTCTAATCCCAATCATCTTTTCCGTATCGTAGCGTTAACATATATTTCGCTGGTTTACCGCAACTTTATTTCAATCCTTATCACCTCATTTACACTGATTGGGTTTTTATTTTTTACTGGATGATGACAAAGAAAAAGAATCTTTTAAAGAGCCTTCTTTGAGTGACTAATGCGTTTTTCATTTGTTGCCAATGTAAAGGAGTGATTGCGCCAAAGAGTGGAATTGTAAAGAGCGCATGCCGTATCAGCTGTTCCAGAATGCTTCTCCGTTTGCTTTTATTATGATTTAGTCAAGTGGGTTAATGTTATGTGCAATGACTTCTTCGTATAGCTAGTCAATGGTATACAATGGATCTCGTGATGCATTGCCTTCATAAGGTGATAAGAGTAGACGACAGAGAACGGCAACTCATTCAGGAACGAAGGCAGAGTGCATCAAGGATCAGTGCATTGTCACCGAAGAGATGTAACAATCCGAAACTGGCAGATATTATGTCGCATGTATGCAAATATTCTTCGCCTATCGCAAAGCTTTTCTTGATTTCAGACGGAAACAGTTGTTGAGTTGGCTTTTTGTTTGTTTTCAAATGCATCATGTGCATAGCCAATGCAAAAGGAGTGCATAGTGGCTTTACCGTCAAATGTAATGCTGAGTGAAATTGCCACGAGAAAGCAATATAAGGGTGAGAAAATACGACTTAAATAGAGGAGAGTTGAATACGACCTGATAGTTCTAGAACGAAAGGCGCATAAAGGAACTTATAGGTCGGGTACCTGTCGCGGAAAATCGTGATGAAGGAAGCAAGAGACCTTAATGGTAAAATCAGGATTTTTAGAGATTTAGAAAGCACTCCTACTCCTTGAGACTACCAAAAAACCAATTTCTTTACAAAAATCCCCAAAGTTAGGTTCATTAAATATTTTTTGGGGGAAAGGGGATGATTGCTGGAGACTTCTGTATGCGTCACTGTGCAACCACCTTTTCGTCCACTTGAAATGTTGCAATGTTTTATGCCAATGCTTTTCCTTAATAATTGCTCTTCTCTAGCACGCACATTACTATTTCCTCTTACCTCAAATACACAATATCCTAAATACATGACATTCCCTTTCTTTTCACAATCGGGAGAAATAAAACATAATGATCTAATAATACAACCCTTATGACCTATTAGAAGCGAGGGAATGAAATTAGCTCCCACCTCTGATGGTCTTAAATGTTCGATTTCTATACAAGGCCGCGCTTAATAAAACCCATCCACATTGAATATGGTAAGCGGGAATGTAGATTACTACTCCACTGCTACTGCATGAGTCGATTGAAATTAATAGTTTTTGACAGCAGTCACCCCATCTGCAGCATGTGATGCTAACTTTTTAATGTTGAGGTAATCAATAATGTGACACTAACTTCTCAAAAATTTGCACAGTCGACAGCAACTTCTTGAGTTCAGGTAATTGGCAATGATGTGGGCCAATCGAAGCGTTCGATCATCGAAGCAATCACAAATGCATTTGGCGGTGATAAATTCGATGTGCTGTGCGCACAAGGTGACTTCAGCTATGCGATACATTCAAGACTACACTGTGAGGTGACAAAGGGCAGCATCACGTGCTTCGCGTTCGCATAAAAGAGAATCCAATTAGAAACGCTTGGTCACAAGAAGCTGATTTCTGTTTGACCCGCAATTAGTTAGTTGGAAGCAGGTTCTACAAATCAGACAACTTAACTTTAAAGGCTTTTGGCCATTTCAAGCCATTTTCAGCATCAAGATATCTTATAGCCTCAAATAAGCTCCCCTCCCTCTCTCTCTCTAAGACCAGCGATACTCCAGAAAAGCTAACTGTCAAATTGGTTGTCATGTGCACGATCACAGTCGCAAAGTCTTGAGTTGTCAGTGAGGAGTCTTCAAAGTCTTCAAAGTCTTCAAAATCTTCCGAACCGCTAACTATTGTGTTTTAATGTGATGCAGAGACGGTGAATACCTCAAAGAATAATTTGCTTATTACCGATCAACGTCATGTCACAATATTGCGATGCTCGGTGAGATGCTTAGTGCACGATAAAATTCCTAGAAATGAGTGTTTATCTTATTATTTGCCCCATCCAGCTATGTGTTTTACTGCACGCCTAAAATACCTACATACATACACATCGTGATAGATCAACCATTTTCGATGTAATGTTTTCTGACGAAAGCAATAAACCCCTATCGTGAGGCTCATTGATGACCTTAGAATGCGTGTGATTTGAGTCAATATGACCTCAGTGGTCCCTGAAATATTTTTTAGAGTCTATGCTTCGATGTGAAATAATCCATTGAAGATCAAATTCAGCAATAAATTATACAGCGCCCTTATTTGAGTGGTGCAGCGATCGTGCTGCCTAAGAAGAGAAAGCAGTGGAACCCAATTCCTCAACTTGTTTATTCTCATGCAATTCTTCGTTGTCACAACGTCATCATATTCACGCTATATTCATTTCTCCTTTTCACATTTGTTCTTTCGTCCCTAACAATTTCTCATTTCCTAAGAACACTCTACATAACGAAGAAATAATCCTTCACAAGAAACGATCCTCTCTCAATAAAGAGGAACATCTGATGTCATATCGGATTCTGAATGAAAACGAAGACGTATGGAATATATCTGAAAAAACTGCAACAAATTTCAATGCAAAACGGATGAAACAAATTTGATTAAAATTAGAGATAACGTTTTTCAAGTTCGAATCTTTTATTATGCAATGAATACGATCGGCTCTTGGATGAGCAATGATATTTGGAACATACGTATACAGTGCTGTTTATGAAGACATCTAGAGGTTGCACCTCCACCAAATCCCTTCTTATTACACAACATCATCGTCATCACTCACTATGAGCCATCATTGTAACCATTCTTTTTCATGTTGCCCACAAAAATTTAGCGGTGATTTTTCGGTGCAGCGAGGATGAAATATGGCCAATTGAATGCTTTCTGTTTCACCCCTCCTCCCATCTCCTCAAAAGACGACCCAACATCAACTTTGATGCACGAACATCCAATGATTCATTGTTTTATTTCTTCATCGAATATGTATATCATCGAATCCTCATTCAAAACAATCCAAACATCGCAGTAAGCATTCGGGTGCTGTTTGATCCCCAACGTCCATTCGCATGCAGCTGTATTCCCAGTTTCTGTGTTTGATGCAGTGCTGCGCCATCGTTGTTTGAACTGTTTCAATGAAGCGACTGCTAATGATGTGCTCTTGCAAAATATTCGAACTACCTAGAGAGAAATGAACTAACGAGCAAAGAGCCTCTAGTTAGCTGCAAAGAGTTGAGACGAACGAATATTTTTTTCTTGAAATTTAGGACTGCAAATATGATTATGATGAGGTCATTTGTAAATTTAGCAACAGCACAAGAGATAAGAGAGAAAAGAAACAAAGAAGATGGCAAATCTATAGACAAAAGCAAAGTGAACAAGCTGGACGAGGAACTTTTGGTGCAACGTCAGTACACGTGCAGAATGCAGAAAGCTGGACGGACACGAAAAAAACGGGAAATGGATGGTGGGGGAAGGAGAAGAGGGCGGAGGCGGGGGGATCGCAATGTTTATTCCCTCATTCGGGATGCGGAACCGGGTAGTTTTTATGGCAGAGACGTAGTTCCATTTTTTAATGTTTCCCTTTTTTTAACGATTTCATTCAGAATAACATTCCACGCATTCATTACTCCGTTCATGAAAAGGTCTTTGAATATGTTCAGTCTCCGTCTGTTAACGCTGAATTTGTGAGAGGTTGCGAGGAGAATACGGTCATTTATGACGAATAATATAAGGATTCACTAAAGGGAAGGTCAGTATTTTTACAGACAACAGTATTTCATGGAAAGATCATAAAATAAATGACGCATCTCAAACACCATCAAAAGTAGGGTGCCAACTCTTCGCACCTCGTTTTTCATGATGTATTATGCACGATCGAATGATGAAACGCCTTTGAAAGTTTTTAGTGGAATCCACATAGAGAGTGTTTCGTCGAGACAAGATAGTGTTGGCATACTTGAGGACAAAAGGAACATAGACTATGGGTAATCTATCAAACAGAGATATCGTTGGAAAAGAATGCTTGCGTAGTAAGACAGAAGCGTTTGCATTTGCATTTTCTACAATATGTGAAATAAGGTGTTGCAATATGAGATCGTAGCGCTCAGGTCTTTAGCTGGGTTGGAAGCTATAAGTGCAAATCTGTCAAGTAGAAGGGCATTTCACGGTTCGTTTGCCCAAATCTGACAATAATTATTTTGTCTACAGTCAGAAAAAGTAACCATCTACGTGAGCTGTGATCAAAACAATTGAAGGTGATTTAAAGGTTGTTGATGGTGGTGAAGACTTTGAAATCTTCGGCAAAGAGGAAGCATTTGGGTCAGGTGGGAGAGAACTATGTAGGTCATAAATAAAGATAAGAAAGATAAGACGGCTCAAGACTGATCATTGTAGAACACCACTGCTGACATGTTCAGAATCACATTTAGAGTCTGCGAGACATACACAATGGGAAGGATGGACGAGGAAATAGCAAATCGTTTGCAACAGAGTGCATCTTATCCCATAGGATTGTGGTTTGATGAACAGCTTTGGCACTGAGAATGAGTCAAACACTTCTGTAAAGTCAAAGTAAACGCAGTTAGTATAGTCACCGTGATCGATGTGATAGAGTCACTTCTGAAGAATTCTGAGAAGTACAGCTGAAGTTGATCTAATAACGAGAAAACAATGTTGGAATGGGAAGAATAATTTGTTGCGAACGAAATGGATGGAAGCGGTGAGCCTTTCGATCATTTTGCACATCGCACAACTTAGGGATATGGGCTGATAATCTTGAGGTTTGACATTGGGCCCTTTTTAAGAATACGCCGAATGATCGATTTTTTCCACAATATAGGAAATGAGCCTGTGATGAGCGGTCGAAGAATAAGTGGCAAAGTGAAGCTGAAATTGATTCTGCAGCTCTTTTGAGGAAGGAATAGGGGGTATTATTACGGCAGAGAAAGGATCTGAATTTTGCATTGATACCAGCATCAACGATCCAAAGTAATTTAAGAAACTGAAATTGGAGAGGGCAGGAGGTAAGTCAGCATCCGCAACGCCATTATCAGCTGCGCATACTGACGTGAAAAATCGCTGGAAAAGGCGAATGCGAACTTAGTCCTGAGTAACGTTATTAGGAGTGTCGAGAAGAGGTCTGATTTCGACACCGAATGTAAGCTTCCTGGTAGCATACCGATAAAGCCTTGCTATGCTTTCATATCTAGCTAAACGATTTTCTAGCGAACTTTGGAACGAAATAGGACTGAGTTGAGCTTTGGGTTCAACCTTTTGTATGGTTGGAACCTGACTGAATTTCTTTGCCTCAGCTTGTAACTGCAGTTACCGATAGCTTTGGTTCTTTTTGTGTAAGGACTATTGCCGTCAACAATGCTGTAGGGAATTGTGTTATGGGTAGTGGCGTGAACAATGTCCATAAAAGCATCATAGCAGCCATCAAGTGAAGGACAGGTCGCCAATATATTACTCAAATTTATTGCAGCAATAATATCGTTGGCAGCTTTATAGTCGCCCTTAGGGCAATTTCGGCGTTTATTAGACGATGTGCTGTTTTGTTAGAGGGGAGTGGACAAAACATCAAAGAACACTGGGCAATGATCTGATGGGCAAAAAGGATCATCGCAGTACTTCAGATTCAGAACTTAGTACTAAATCTGTCATGGTGCTGTCATAATAGGCTAAGGAATATGCTGACAAAAGTTGTTATTGATAATTATCGAGGATGCATTTATGGTTTACAACACAGGTGAACGAAAGGTTTCTACTCAATGTCTAGGTAATGGAAGTTTGCCCATCAAATGATGGGGTGATCATCGAGCAATTCTGTAGGCAGCCGAAAGAAGATCGGTAGATGCGTTTGAGTGAAACCTTTTGAATACCACAAATTAATCATACAACCATGATTTGAGCGTGGTTGAAAAGGGGCACTGGGCTTACAAGAGATGAGTGCATGTTCTTGCAGATTGTATGGCTGCACCATCACCATGCTATGAGCTTGTAAGCTCGAAGCAATGAACGGGTAAGGAACTACACACCAAGGGCTCAACACTGAGACAGTACGAGTTCATCCATGACTCTGGAATAGAAGCTATTTTTGCCTATAGTGACCAATATAGAAAGTGTGTTTTATCTTTATTGTTTGGGCATATATGTTAGAGCGGAAGCAATTACGTGATGATCTTCTCTACAGTCCTTCACGATGGACGAGACTCGGAAAGACTGAGCTGAATTGAGGTAACATCTGTCTGATAGTGCCTATGTACTTTCAGTTCACGAAACGTCTATAGACTAGCACCACGGCAAGCACACAATAGATTTCAGTATGGTTTTGTGTACATTAAGCGGTCACCTTGCTACCGTTAGTGACCACCATCATTCAGCTCGCCATCGAAACACTTCCCGGAAATGCATCACAAATCAGCTCAACAAATGCAAATAACGCGATCAAAAATATTTTTATCGATCAAAAATCACAGCAATATCGCTGCTGCAATCGAACCGAATTTCAAAAGTTACGCGCTTAGCCAATCCTCCAAAGATGTACGAGAATACGCCACAAACTGCAAGTCTGTAGATTTTAGGACTGCAAGCTAGAGAAATAATCACATGGAAGAGAGTGTGGATTTGGAGAAATTAGACAACACAAGAAAAGAGGAAATATCGCTCTATGCGTTCACTTCTTAAGAATATTGTGTTCAGTGACGATGAAACGTGTGCGCACTGGTGTCGCTTTCTATAAGCGGTGGTGTGTTTTTACGTTTGATGGGTATGCAACAACTGTGGTGGTCGGTGGTGGCCCGGAGAGTGGTGCAGCCAACCAGCAGGTGGTTGTGACCAGTTGGTGGGCAGCATATTTCGTTCGTTCTCTTTTATTTTGATGAGTATTCTCGCCTTTGTTCCAGTATTGACTTGTAGCCACAGGCGGCGCATTTGTCGCGTGTCTTTGACGGCATCCCACGTACTGCATGTATAAGCGAAGTAGTTTAATGGGATGTGATTGAACGGTGATCGATTTTTTATGTTGTAGTCGTTACTCGTCGACTGCTTCAGTGGTAGGTTCTCCTCGATTGCACCGAGTTTTGGGTTTGTTGCACGTGTTGAATATGCGGTCTGGGTGCTGGTACCAACCAGAGTGAAGGGTGGGATTTAGTCGGGTCGAACCCGGTGCCAGTTCGGCGACCAGTTTTGCTCTTATTTTGTTCCGAAGCCACAATTAATTTAGAGCCCTCTGAGTGTTTAAAGGCACTCATCGGTATTTTCGCATCTGCTGTTTGACAGAGGTACTGACCTGTTTAGGATTATGCTTTTTTTATTCGATACAGCAGTGAATTATGAAAAACAATGAATTGTATCTTCTCTGTGTGGCTGTTTTCTGTGCATATCAATTGCGCAGTAAGTGTTGAATAGGTCTTCGTTCTGTTTACCACACAGGCGTACCCCTTGCCATCTCTCCTCTCCACCACTCACCTGCCCACGTGTATAGAAAGGTCTTCGGAACACATAAGCTGCAACCTACACAATGCCCTCCATGACATTCATCCTCCACTCACTCCAATTTTGAACTCCATGGCGGACAAGTGCTCACATATAAAAAGCAAATAACGAACCATTTGCGGTCTAGGACATGATGTGTAAGGTTTGTTGAATGCGAATTCAAAGTATCCCACCAATTTTTTTTAATGCTGTGAACGTTGGTTATAAAAACATTGATCGAAGGACTTGGAATTGAATAGGATGTGTTATAGTGGGTGTGTGACAAATTTGAACGGAATTTGGCTGGAGGTGCTCCAGAACACGAGGTTGGTTAGAACTGATGAAAGCTTTTTGGGCACGAAACGATGTGGTCCATGATGTGACGAGAACATTCTGTATTCACTTTTGCTGTTGGCCTCTCCTGTTCCCCTCCCTCCCCCCCCCCCCCCCCTCTCCTCCAAGAAAATGCAAACAAGCAAATTATCTCTTTTTGTCTTAGGCAGTTTGCGAGCTGCGACTAGCAACTGTCACTGTATATTTCCTCCAAATGAACGAGAGAGCAAAATACCACAAAATTGGGCGACTGAGGCAGACGATTATTAACTTGTCGCGGAAGAAAATTTCGTATAATATTATGTCTAGGAATTTCTAATCTCTTTAACCTAATTTCTAACCCCTTCCCACACTTATATTTCCCTAAAAATACATTTTTTTGGCTCCACAATATTTGACCCTCAAATGAGAAGATTTTCTTCTTCAAATATTTTTGAATCTTTAGAGGGGTAGAGAAGGACAAATTTCTTTACTCTAGAGCACATGTATTTGAGGCTGTTCGTAATCTCTATAGCGTTCTCGTGCTTTTTACAAGGCGCATTTGTCATTAACGTATTTGTTTGGCTGATGTTAAAACGTAACTCAGCTTGTCACATATTCTGATCGTTTTTGTTGAAGGTCGATCGCGAAGATTTCTTACGAATATTACTGCAGTTAACGCATCCATTCCTCTAGAGGTTTGTTTTCTGTATGCATCATCAGTTGCGGTTGTATCTTAAAAACGATGGAGTTAGAGGAACAACAGATAAGCGGTGGTGATGCCATTAATAGCACCATAATTTTACTGCTTCATCGTTTGTCCCGTTCACCTCATAACTCTTGAAGATTGTGAGTATTGGAATGCACAAACAATTTGATTCATTCTCTATTGACTCGATTTTCAGTTCCTATCTTTTGAGCTGCGAAAGGCGTTTTATTTTATTTTTTCTTGGATAATTTTCAAAAAAGATTCAATCGATAAAAGTGTATGGCATTTTACCATTGTGCCACATTCTTGATGATTTGTTGACAAGCTATGACTTTGGTTGTTATAGCGAGTGGAGTGGTTTGCATTTGCCTTCGCTCATCAGAGAATCCAATGTGGTGAGCATCAATTCATGATGAATTAGGTTCTCCACAATAGTGCTTTTTGAGTTGCATTCCTTTGTTTCGCTTTTTTTTCCTTTTGACGTCTTTTTCGGCCCTGTTGTCATCATTCGCAGTGAGCTTGTCGTTGAAGTAAGTTCATCCGCCAGAGGCATAACCAGAAAACTTTCTGGAGACGTTGAAATGCCCCCTCCCCTTCCCTTCAATGTTGTCCATGCCTTTGCTTAAGTAAATTCGTGGGCAAAATCGGAAAACTGTTCAAGTATGCATTTCTCGGAAAGTCAATACCACTTTCTCGCGCCGATGAAACGCCATTACAGTGGGCGAGTAATGAATGACTCTGGCACTGACTCACCAATGTTTGCGGTATTTGTGACGATTCATTTTAGTTGACCGATTGCCGAAGACAGTTGAGCAAGGTAAAACGAACTGTTGTTTCTCAATTTCATGTTGGAAAGCGGAACTGTGTGAGCCAAGTTCTCGCTGTAAATCAAACTTTTACAACTGAGATCGCCGAACTCGAATTTCATCTATCAAGCGGTGCATCGTCACAGATAACATTCGCTGTGCAGCAATGGCTTTTCCATTGTTTTGGTTCACCAGAGTGGTCAAGGGTTATCGTTGATGAAGGTGATCATATCAGTAGCCTCCATCGTCCCTTGTGGAGGTGAAGATGGCTTCAACATGCATTTATCTGCCACAGTTTTTCCACACGGTGATGCATAATCGTAAAAAATGCGGCTGCAGCTACTCCTATTATTCATATTGAGTATGTCACTAGAGCAGAAAGCGGTGTATTTGAGGGAAGCGAGGAATGTGGGCGGTGGATATCTGCAGTTTTGTCTGGGATAGCGACATTTGATTACTCGAGTGTACTCTATGCAGAAATGTCCTAACGGTAGAAGAAGAGTCCCAAAAAATAGCGTTTTCTGTTCCAGTGATATTCTGATACCAACATAAGCATGTTCCTCGTAAAACGAGTGACTTATATTCGAAATTTTATCTCGATCTAAATCAAATGAAATAAACAAATTAATGATGCATCAAAGCTTTAAGTAATCAATTTTCTTCTATATATAATTTAAGTTATGTGAGAGAAGTGCGCATAATGCAAATAGCAAAGCGTCATCATTGGAGGGGGTCGGTCATTGTCATTGTGAGGTGGTGTGGTTATCTCAACTGGCTGCGTTTATTTTCAGGATAGTAGTGTAGAGAGTGTGTGATGGAGCCGGTGACGTTGGGCATTATGGCCGTACTGGCCTTGTTCTTCGTTATTATTGCCCTTGCCGCGTTCAGAATGCTCACGAAGGAGACGAATTTCGAGGATGTATGTTTGTCGGCTTATTTCATCTATGCTTATATATGATGCTGCCTTGATTAGTTGCTAGTTTCGGTGATGAGACGACTGTGTGTACTATATGCAGTTGTTTTTATGGTGATTCGAATGTTCGTATTTCTTATTCCCTCAGATTAGACGTTTGAATTTGTGAAGTTCGTTTAGTTTTTAAGCAAGGTTGTGATATTGAAGCGAAAGTTCGTATGGTGCATCATTGAGTGCTCGTTTACGTGTCCGCATTAATAATGAATAATAGGTGATTGGTTGCAACTGTTTTAGCAGAGTGTTGATAGATAGTTCCATTGGTGAGTGCTAATGCTTCAATCAGAATACTACGAAGCTGCATGCTTATCATCCACTGCAATCGAAATAGACGAATTCAGATTTGATCTGCGTTTATCGGTTCATCAATAACGCATCGTTGTTTTTGTTATGGAACGTTGTTCAGTATGTTAAGGTGTTGATGTGATGTGGATTTACGAGCATCAAGTTTTTAGGCCTACGGCGAGAATGCAATGCGTCTATTCGCAGAGGAGAAGAGTGGCAAGCAAAAGACCAATAAAGGAAACAAGAATAAAGGGAAGAACAACGATAAAAAGAAAGACAACAGTGCCGACAAGGAACAGAGACGTGCAGAAAAAGAAAAACATCACGAGGTATAGTTGATCGCAGGTTTTCGCCCATCACCGAATGCGAGATGTCCGCTGTGCCCTATTTTACTAGCAACATATGATCTGTCGTTCGACTGTGGAAGGAGGTGGCAGCATTGCGAAGGGGTCTAACAAAATGGAGGGGGGGGGGGGGTGTGAGGCAGTGATGGATGTACTGTGGTGAGGAAAATGCCAGGTCACGGTTGCCTGGTAAGAGATTAGGAGCTAGAACGTAATAAAAGCCAGCTTCTCACGGCCTAGCGTTCTGCTTCCTGCTTCGAAATGTCCTTCACAAATTGTTAGTGATATGCGGAAATGTATAATAAGATGAGTTGTTCGGCTGCCACTCATCCGGTGTTGATCACGTCAACAATGTGTGATCATGCGGTAAAGGATTTTAAGTAATAAGAAATGCTAGTTAGTTCTGTGTAACCGATTGTGNGATGGATGTACTGTGGTGAGGAAAATGCCAGGTCACGGTTGCCTGGTAAGAGATTAGGAGCTAGAACGTAATAAAAGCCAGCTTCTCACGGCCTAGCGTTCTGCTTCCTGCTTCGAAATGTCCTTCACAAATTGTTAGTGATATGCGGAAATGTATAATAAGATGAGTTGTTCGGCTGCCACTCATCCGGTGTTGATCACGTCAACAATGTGTGATCATGCGGTAAAGGATTTTAAGTAATAAGAAATGCTAGTTAGTTCTGTGTAACCGATTGTGGGTTGTGTCGCTGCGAATGTTGTTCCCACTGTTGCTTTATTCATTGCCTCACTTTTTGCTGTGGGCATAGAAGGGTCAGTATGTTGCGTATTTCAGAGGAAGTGGGGAAAACATTCTCGTCTCGTTCCTTTTTTTTGAATAAGGTGGTAGTGGGTGAGGTCGAGAAGGAAATAAGCCATTAGACGCAATATCATGTCGTACTTCATAATGCTAAGTCATTTACATGTAGTTATTGTCTACTAATGAGTGCTTTTTAGAAGAAGTCCGAAGAATTGTCAACAGAGACGGCTAGACCGTCAGAGGTGACAGGTGGTTCAGAGCCGAGCAAGAACTTGGAGGCAGCACCCCTCCAGGAGATAAAACATCCGAAAAAGAAGAACAGGAACAAGCATCATCCAGGTTGAGTTGTAATCTTGTGATATTGATGGGGAAATTGTTGTGGAGTGTTCTGATTCAGAGTCGCTTTAATCAGCGCTCAAAGCTTAATGCTGATGGTGTTCATTATCATGATTTATGTCATCTTCAAAATACGAACGAGCAATTAACCCTCAGAAGAGTGACTTAATGTATGGTACAGTGCTGAAATTCATTCAGCATGGGAGTGTTATCGGTATTGCCTTTGTTTATTATAAATGTTCGAAAAAACGAGAATAATATTGCTTGGATTTTTGGTTCGATTGAATTCCGTTATTCGCAAAATTGGCCTCTTATCAGAAAGAATGCACTTATAACTATAGTTTTAAGAGCAGACACCCCAAATACTGTTCAGTCGGTTGTTCGCTGTGTATTTTACAAGTGATATGAAAGCGTCATTTGCAACATGACAGCAGCAGCATTTGACGAGTGACTGTGACTGCGAAATTTCGAAAGGCCAAAGTTTTCTTTAGGTTTAAGATAGCTGTTTAGTTGGTTATCTTCGAGTTTTGTTTCAGAGGAACAGAAAATTACGGAGACGGTGGTACCCGAGAAGGAGAATGACGTATTGGAGGTGCTGGAGAGCAACGAGCCGTTGATGCCTCCTGCTCCGCAGCAGCCAGAGACAATCGTTGAGAGTACACCGCTGATTGAGGAAATGCCAGCTACTGAAGGTGAGATGTTGTTTAATCCTTCAAGATGTCCTGTTGCACGAGTCAGTCCAAGATGTGGCACACGCAGGATTATTTAGAGCTTGGACTTAGCTATAAAGAAGCCGTTTCGTAAATTGGTTATTTATCACGGGAGGTTGGTTAGGAGACTGGCGAGGGCTTGACCTTGTTCGGTTTCTTTGGCGTTTGATTGATATATTCGTTAGTTTATTGTTGTTGACATTTGGCTGTTGACCTTGCTTTACGCAGATCTTTCTATCACCTTTTTTTGATGCCATGATTTTCCCATTCAAAGTCGAATTTGGAGCGGAACTGAAAAAGAGATGTGTTGCCGAAAATGTTCCCAGTGAGGAGCTTATTTCCCAAAAAATGTTTACTAGATTGCTAGGTAAAGCATTATTCCACGCTGGTCTCCGCCGGAATACTTGCAAGCAACAGGAGGCTGTACACTATATTTTTTTCCGTTTTCTAACCCAGCGAACGTCTCCCCCACTTCCCTTTCCATTCTTGCTGGCTTATTTACACCATTGCTTATTCGTATGGTTTGCAGGTGTAGAGAAGAAGGGTAAAAAGAAACGTGCCCGTCGTGCAGAAGATCACGTGCGTGAGATAGCAAAGGAAGAAGTGCAACCACTTAGAAGTGAATCAAAGCTTGAGGATATGCCTCCTCCACAGCCACCAAAGGAAGAGAAGAAAGTCGAAAAACAAAAGGCGAAGAAAGGTATTACCTCATTTATTTTTATGCACATTTAATATATAAATTGGAGTGCTGGCATACTACATCCCCACGTCCGTTCATTTTCGGCTTCTTTTCTTT
>JAARMF010003715.1:8337-18410 GCA_022844705.1 Toxascaris leonina
GGGGGTATCATACCTCTTCAGGATCGTGGGGTTTGGTGTTTTGTTTATTGTCAACGCAATAAAGATCTGATAATGGTATCCTGTATCGTCAAGGATCCAGATCAAGTTGCAAGTTTAGATAGCCCATCCTCGATTACACGGATATTGTCCTGTGCTAGTCTTATCGACATAAAATCACAACATGGGCTACGGTTGTCGGAGGCGCATTTGTCGTAGCGCAACTATAGGTGGCGCTTTTGTCGTGTGATTTATTGATCCCTTCAGACTGCATTGTATTTATTTCGGTTCGTTGATGACTTTTCGAAAGCGCAATGAGATACTCAGAGCAATTTGTGGAATCTTAGGGAATTTTAGCTGGACTTCATTTTTCACAACTGATTTCTTCTCCCTATTGTCATTCATGATCACTCGCCATTTTCTTTGTGTCGCGTCTGAGACGGAGAGCCTTTATGATGTGTGCGAGGTGTAGTCTGTGGTGGTTAATCGTTACCTAGCCGTTGAACATTTTGAAATTCCGAACCTCAATCAGGTAACCAAATAAACCTCAATTAGGTAACCAAACAACCCTCGATGAAGTGACCAAATAAACCTCACTGAGGTAACCAAATGAACCTCAATGAGGTAACCAAGTGAACCCTAATGGGATAACCAGGACCTTTTCGGTTGCTCTTCATATCGCACAACCTATGGCAAGTAAATTGGACCGCAACGAAAGCTACAAAAATATAGTGGTAATTTAATAGTCAACTTGATGGCACCCTTGTCGTTTTTTGCAAGGCAATTTCCGTAGAAGTTCCCTTAACGTTCAATGTGTGGCGTTCAAAAGTTCCAAAATTGGTGACAAAATTTGCATACAGTATCCAACAATAGAACGACATCATATCATTGTTGACGTAGAATCGACTTAATTTGGTGACGTTTTAAGACACCTTGAATACAATACGTTCTTTATTTTATTTATTTATTTTTATTTATTTATTTCGTCATAACTGGACGATAGGCAATCGTTTGCCTTTATATCGCATCAAAACCTTCAATTCGATGATCACGTTGGCTGTGCAAGTTGAGCAGCTGAGTCGCACGGTATCTCATCGACCTCTGTCCCATATTAGTTCTGTAAAGTTTACACAGATAGTTCTTTCTTCTAGTACGACCATGGGTTGCTACAGTGATTAAGCGGTTAAGGAATGAGCTTGACTTATCGTCCTTCATCTGCTTTACCATCTTCTGAAACTCAATATTTGCAAGGTGATTGATTTCACTCCAGTAGTATTTTGCCTTCACGTCCTCAATTTTCTCGTATTTTTTCCTCCGGTGGATTACCTCATAGCATAAATAGCTCATAGCATGAATTTATGATTCGCGTATCTCAAATTGCCCAAATTGATATATCCGCTTATCACTTCATTATCGACTATGATTCCGAGGATTGTGCGATATAGAAAATATTGCATGGATTCAGATAGTCTTAAGATGTTCCGCAGATGAATCCTTTCAATTGGCTTCAAATTCTTTCCCATACCGCATCATCGCATATCGCATTGAATTGATTTCCATATGTTGGAAATTTCCATTATTTTCATAATTTCCATAATTTCCATAATTTCCATAATTTCCGTAATTGATTTCCACCTAGATTTTACATTGGTAACAAAACAATTGTCTACTTGCTATCGTCTAAAATTTGCGAAAATCCGTCGAACAGTCATTCACCCTTATCCATTCGTTGTGCAAATTCAATAAAAACCCATCCAATGGACCGAAACTCCGTTAGCAATTGCGATAGCTGAAGTGATTACACTATTTAGTTTTTTTGCACTATAGGAAACTCAAACTGAATATCTCAAAAGCATTATTCATCTGCCGCTGAAATTTGATTAGTCATTGAAAATTATTATTTGCGCGCAATCATTTAAGATCCACTTTGAACAATCGTACAACCGGTGCACTTTGACCTATGTCACAAGAAGCTCATAGGTGAAGGATCGATGGGGATAAATTTGTGGGGTGATGTATACTGGGAGCATCGACTATTAGCGAGATGGACTGTGGCCTTTGTTGAAAGAAATCGCCGCAGAATTCATAGAAGTTGCCTTTGAGGATATCAACCCTGTAGTGAATCGAAATTGCCACTGTGAAAGATTTGTGATTTCCTTCGTTTCTTATTGTATTCTCAATTCTCAGGCTTAAGCGTAGAGTCTTTTTCTTTCTCTTCCAAACTTTCTCCTCAAGTAGTTCGGAGATTTTAGCGTCTATTGAGCTATTCGTTTCGAATTCATTTCACTATTAGAGGGACGCTAACAACTTAGCACAGCAAGATTGAGATGGGCAAATTTCGGAAGTACTAAAAAACATTGGAGCTATATGGACGATTTAAGAGTATCAACTATGAGGTGCTCAACGTTTCATTGACTTCCATATAGTTGAAAATACAAATCACTTGATCACTTGATTGATCGGACTATCGAACGTCGATGACGCTGCCGGTCACAATGCGCTTCCATTAGGGTACTGAGGCCCGTGGTTTTGCATTGTTGTAGCCAATAAGTGACGCCACCCCGCTGGCCAGGCGAGCAGGCCACTTCACCGCTTCACTTTAGCCGGGTTGGCCATTAGGTATCAGATACGTAATCATCACCCTGGTACCCACAAGGAGCCTGTCCAGCTTGGTGAGACCTGCCAGAGCACGAAGCTCCGCTGGCATAGCCTTCTTGACCTGTTGCCACCCTTGCAGTACGTTGAAGTAGCGAAGTCGGAATTTTGCAAGGGGAAAATGCAAATATCTAGCCATAAAGCGATGCTTCTAATCAAAATAATAAACTTAAAAGGAGCATAGAATAAACTTAAATGGAGCGTTGCTTATTTAAATTATAAAGGATGCTATCAGGAACAATATAGAAAATATGCAAAAAAGAGTGAAGGGCGATTAATTTTCTACTAAAATCGTTGAGCATTCATCAAACGGAAAGAAATCGACGGAAAAAATAACGAAGTATCAAAAAAAAACGAGTAAATTTGTTGGTCAATGAACCGATAAAACGCAAATATTCTGCATCTCCATATAACATTTTATTTCAGAGAGAAGATGGGATCCCATTTGCTTTCCCAACGCAGAATGGCATCTCCATCCATAGAGTGAGAGTTGATGTTGAAAGATGTGAAAAGCGTTATTCGGTAACAAATGAATGAAATCTGCAAAATGTGATAATTCGTCTCGTCTCGATTCATAAAGAAGATGGCATTGAGCATATTTGATCGGATTAGTCACTTATGCAGTCGATTGCTTTCTGAGAGTTGAAAGACCACAAATGTGACACTTCTCAAGAAGGATTTGACTGTGATGATGTTTTAGACTTGCATTTTATTAGTCTATCGTTCTCTGTTGAAGTTATTGTCGAGATGGCGATCGTTGTTTGCTTAATACAGAGTGGCAATCTAGCAGCATAGAAACTTGAATTCCTATGAAAAAAACCACTGGGTCACAATTTCTTATGCCACTTTCTAATTATTTTGTTCTCTGAGCCCCAAGCAATTATCCCTGTTCTTGTTTCTTCAAGTCCCAGCGCAATACAGGTTAGTGCTACCGTTTTGCAGATCTTTACCTCAAACGGTAGACAAAATTACCTGCTCTGAGATGGTTACGTTAGGTGATCGCTTTCAGATCATTGCTGTTTAAATGAGGGGAAAATCAGGATTACCGAACTAACCTAGCTCATCAAGGTTTTATCGAAAAATTCAGCATACTCAGCTATGATAAGTTACTTCATAAAGTTAAGGCTTGTGATATCGAAATAAAGGCGATGCAATGTGTAAAGTTTGCACAATTGCCACTAATTTTAAGTTCATATTGGTGAGAGTGTTTCAGAAATTCACGCTGATGTCAGTGAAATTTCATTGTGAGACGTCCTAAGACCGTTGCTATTCGCACTATACGTCAATGATACCGTTGGCAAGTTACAAGATTCGTGTAAAATTAATATCCGCGACTGGTTCCTGTCGATCACTTACTAATTTTGTCTCCCTCCCCTCACCCCCCCCCCCCTCTCCCCCCTTCCCTCCCTCCACCACAAAATTGGTGTCGTCCATGACAGTTGCATACATCCACTCAGAAGTGTCAAGTGTAGCATATTTATTTCATGTACAATTATCTTCTCTGATTACGTCGTACTATACGGCAATTTGAAACCTTTGTCCATGATTTTCGTACAGATATTCATATATGCGCAAACGTCATGTAAGAATCAGCGCCTTTTTATAGGTTTCTCAAAAAAAAAAGGTCAAAAATGTTCGGAAACTTCCATGGAAACAACTATTTGGAGCGGTAATGACAGCCACTTGTTGCATATTTTCGGCTAATCCTGAAATATTATGCTCCCATCTTCTCTTCATCTAGTGCTAATAACTTCAATAGCGAACGCTTACCAATTCAAAGTTCACTAAGGCAATCCTGTAAAATTCTTTTAAATCGCCATAAGCAAACAGTCGAAATATTTCAGTTTCCTGGAATTCTAGGGACAGTGTTGAATTTTTTCAACCGTATTAGGAGTTTCTTTTCAGCTACTGAACGATCTCTCTTGCTCGTACTTTCAATAGCTGCGAGTAGTGGTACAGAAAATTTTGAGCGGCATCTACAACATTCTTGGAAATTTTTGCCCATGCCCTTTCATCGCATTTCCTATAGCGACCCATAACAACATGATTAAGATGAAAAACTTTGCTTGGCTAGAAGCTTGGCTTAACTCCATCGCTCTTGTTTTGATTTAGAAACTTATAGACTCAATCAGTAAAAAGTTGTTAAAGCTAACATTGATTCTCTTTGTTTGTTTATTCGCATTGTTCGTTGACAGTGTTTATTTTGATAGTTCTTAATCCCATGCTAGCATTCTGTCCAAAGGTGGATCAGTGGAATGCTACAATTCCAGCTCTGTTTAGCTCTTTAAGGTCATTTTTTAAGAAGCTTTATTAATCGTTTGTTCGGTTACATCTTAAGATGTCACTTTCTATTGCTGTGGTAGGAATTTTATAGCGAAATTAGATCTGCTGGTTCGAAGTTTTGCTTCAAGTTTTCTGCAAAACGACAGGCTGCGAATATGCCGTAAATTCCTCATAACGATGTATTTCATGAAACCGTGAGTACGCCAAAGATAATATTTGGTATATCCGAAACGGATTCTCTCGCCGATCCCTTTTAGTTTTGCAGCGATTCCGATGGGTTCCACTCATTCGAATACGAGCGTAATTCGTGTCTATGAATAGCAGCTTTTGTTACTGGATATTGGAAATTTGGAAAGATGGCTCAAAACTCATCAGCGCGGAGGTTGTCGAGATTCCGGCTAGCAGTGACATGACTTATTTTGTACGAACACCATATTAATCATGTCGTCGTTATTTACTTCCGATGGCTGTAGGTATTAATATTCATTGAACCATATTCTTAACTTTTTGCCTTATTTTGAAAAACGTGAAAATATTCGTTTATTCGTCATCATCTAGAATTCAGATGACTTTACGCTATGGAAAACGCCAAGATGATTCATATCGCCTTAAAACGTTTTGCAAATGTATCCGTCAAGGCCTCTCGGAATTTGCTCACATCCGGTATCGTCCCATAGCCCACTGAACCGACTTCGGTAACCACTAAATGTGCATGACACATTTCTGCCGCAACATCCGTCCGGTTGACCCGGTCGCCAGTTCGTAAAGGTCGTGATGGAGCCGTTCACCCATCTCCACGTGCCTCCGACTTTATGCAGTCCGAACCAGTATGATCCCACTCCAACTGAAGCTGCTTGAGCTGCAAATACAGTTTCTAATTTTGTACTGTTAGGAATCTATTGCCTCAATTGTGATATTAATTTACTACTACAACATCACTTATTGCACTAATGGAGGATTTCAATGACCTAGGAGTTCAGTCTGTGATGACACACTTTGTGGTTGCAACTAGAATTCTAGCTCTGTGTTGCTTTAGTCTTCTTTAGTGGGGGATGTTGTGAATCAAATCATCGCTCCCATATCCGTCTCCTCGATCATACACTGCTGAAATCACCTCCCAAGAAATCATCTACTCGACTGCTTCATGTTCTCTTGTGTAACAGTTCTCTCGCAATGTTCTCTTTATTCACAGTAATCCCCCTGTTGAGTGCTCTAATATCACGATCGGTGTTGCTGATATTACTGGCGTATGAATGGTGGATTCATTTCATCAGAGACAATGAAATGGATCGCATATCCAACTTATGTGGCATTTGTTATGATAATGCTATGCTAAAGTATTAATGGAAATTCTCAATAACTATGAAATAATGAAGCTTACTTACCGTTGATTCCGATCATCTCCTCCCTCGATTCGAATGGCGCAAGGTCACCACCCAATCTTGAACAGAAACGGCGAGCGCTACCATGAGGAGCTGTACCAGGAACCTCAATAATTTTACGATACTGCTGTTCATATGAATAACCGCATAATATCGATACTCCTAAATACTCATCCAGCACGACTCATTATTTGTTTAGGCGATCAGAGCGGGAGAATAGCAAACAACGAGTATCAGGTAATCATGCGATTGCGAGAGAGAACAGCAGAGCTAATTGACGACTGTTGAACTGAACCGCTATTCTGAAATTCAGTTCTTTTTGAGCATTTCACTTGCATCATTTGTTATATTTGTGTACCTTTGCTAGCAACTCATTTTCTCTTTTCATACTGAGCACATTATTTTCCTCAACCATCTATTTTCCTCAATACTACGTAGCATCTAGTTTGACCAATCCACACGTTCGTTTCATTCAGTGTAGTCGTTCAATCATCTCATCTGCACCAAAAGTTTCCCGTTTACAATTCAAAGCAGATTCGGTAGATCCTTTGCATCTTGTCTCTCATCCATCCATCTCTGCTCCTTGTCGCCGAATAAAAGTTGAAAAACTGAAAGTAAACGTAGAAGGAAAGCTCACGACGAGATAGCAAGCTGGCCGTCCTCCACGTCCTATTCCCATGATCCATCCTTGTGGACATCCTGCAGTTGTGGTTGGTTATAAGAGAGTTCCAGAGACTGCTGTTACGTTTTATTGAAACGGAAGAAACGCAAAGATTGTGTCATTTAAGTATGCCGGTGTCGAAAAAAAGTATTGCATGACAAATGAGTGAATGAACAATTCAGCTAGAAGGATTTATCGCTTACACTTATATCAGTCACCAATGTCCTTGAACAACAGAAATGCTGAGTCATGACTTCCTTCTCCTTTTCTTCTCGTATGATCAAAGAGGTGTTGGGCCGGTCGTATCCACTTTTGCTCGACTCGATGCGATGACGGATTTTGGAACGGCCATCAGATATGATGGTTACTTGCGAAATGTTGAATAGGAAGGCGCAAACCAGCCAATGGCGAAATTCGTCAGAGTGTGATTGGGATCGGCGGTGGCACGCCAGCACTTGAAAAATGGTCACATTACCCAATGACGGTTTCGTATCACGGGAGTACGGCCCCACGAAAAAGATCGTAGCCCCCACTGCCTCGTAGATACTTCGCGGAAGAAGAGCCGCTGAGAGAAGGAAACTCCGGATAACCGAAACCTACATCGCCAGCAGATCGGTGACCAGGCGATGTACTACCGGCCACAGCAATATGGAAAGTAGGATCCGCTGCGCCATGTATATGTCGCCGCTTGGATGCGCTGAGATGAAGATCGCAAAAGATAGAAAAATTCCCGACTGGATCGATGAAGAGAACGAAGAGAAATCACAACTGTACAACGAATTCAAGGTATGATCAATGAGTAACTTAATTCCTTATATGTTTTATTTTAATCGTTTTTTAAAAAATGTTTTGAGCAATAAGTGAAATGTAAATCACCATTGAGGACTACTATTCATGGTCGCAACCCTAACTCATTCATTTATGGCGTTGAACGACAATCAGCTATTCCATAATGCTACACTACAATAGTCTGTTTTATTATAGAACGCTCTATTGAAGTTATGCAGTAGAAAAAAAAAAGATTAGAAAGGAATCAAGTTCACATTTACGTAGTACTTACTTCCTTGCGCTGTAGTCGTCGTTATTTGTAAAGCTGAAAAAATATTTTTGTTTATTTATTCATAATTTGTCTTATCTATTTGATAGTGCATATAGGCCAACAATAAGTAAAAACTTAACTGAACAACACAAAACGACGTTTATTTGGGAACGGAGATTCCGAAAAGAATAAGGTAGTGAAGGTCTAGATGAAAGCTCAGAATGGTCTTAGGTATAGGAATAGATGGGATTCAGAGTCGTTTTAGGAGGGGAGAGGGGGGAGGAGAGGGGGAAGGCGCTCAGTCGACTTACTCATGGCAGTTTCTATTTCCTTCCCGGTCAATTTTATCATAAAAGAATTTTTCCGCGACAATATATGCGAATTTGAAGGAGAGATTCTTCAACATCCTGAATCATCTATCAGTAGTAAGAACTAGCAGCAGGGTTGGATGAGTGATCCTTGATCATGTTCATTCTTAACGGTGAAGTATCCTAAATATTCTCTTTCTCAGTTGATGACTGAAGAACTCGTTTTTTCTTCCTTCTCGCGTCCTTTCATAATAAACAAAACAAAGGCTACTGAAGAAAATCCGTCAATTATGGCGATGACCTACCAATAAAAGCGATACAAATCGCGACAGTGGTGGCCGAGAACATTTTGGAAAATCAGCTTTCCTAATGATTGGCATGAATAGGGTGTTGCCCATTTTGTAGCTTTGTACTCGATTGATTTGCAGATTTCTAAAATATTTCGCGAAGAGCAAAGGGCATTGCAGCTGTATCATTGAGCATCGAAAATGACATCAGACCGATTTGGAAAGGTAAGCCAAACATGTAGCGTTCTATGATGTTATTGCGAAACAAATGGATGAATATGGCTATAATCTAGCCACAAATATTCATTTCTTGTGTTGACCTTTGATAAGAGCAAGTAATGAAATGCTTCGCGAGAATTTTTAATCCTCAGGGTTATGAGGGTTTTTGCAGAGTCACTGATTTTTCGATGACATCGCAGCAAAGAACACTTTTGAAAGCGAAACACGCTCATTTCTATTTCTATTCGATATTCACATTCATGTAAATTACGATCACAATAGCTATCTCATTTATATTTTCAAGTAGCGAGGGCATTTGTTTCTCTCTATCATTTTGTATAGGCGAATAATATCGTCCTCAATGGAAAATTAGTTCAGCTGAAGCGTAGAAGTTGCTAAGATTTTTTGCGTCTATTGTGGAGAAGGTGGCAATTATGATGCTGTGCGTATCTATTTCGTCACCACTGCGCTTAAGGTGCAAATGCTTTAATCCCATTCCAGCAAAATTTCCGAACGTTAAGCTTGCAAAATTTCCCAAGCAATGATTCACCGCAGTTGAATCCACTGTTAGGATTGTCGCTGTAAATCTTTCATTTACATTCCTCACTTTCCGATCTACTTCCTGAAAGCTTGGCGAATTCGAGAATCCATTGCAATGGTGGGGAAACTTTTTTTTACACACTCACGAAAGCGTATAGAAAACACCAAACTTTCAAATTCTACTTGAAAACGTTGAATTCGAGTAGTTTCAATTCGGTTTTTTTTCTTTTTGCTCAGAACAAAAAAAAAAAATAGAGGGATGTCCAGTGTCTCTAAGGGATGTCAAGGTATTCAAGGTAAGGGATATCGATTCGTCAGTTGTCGCATTTCAATTAGGTATCCGCTTTATCAGCTGCAATCGAACTTCTCATTTTCTGTAGTTAAACTCATTTTTAGATCACGAAATCTAAAATCGCGTTATATGCTTTAGGTCCGTTGCTTTACTGTCGTTGTAAATCTTTTTGTTGCTGCAGTTCCATAGCTAGAGTGCCGTTGAAATAAGTTCTGAAAAATGTCATGTTCGAAAGAGGCGATAGGTTGATTGGAATCTTTTATGCAGAAGTTCAAATACCGTTAATCTATATTGAAAAACCAGTTATTTGAATCAAAATTGTACGATTAACTGTATATAGCTCCCCTCACTGCTGCTTTACTATATTGATTTAAAAAGCGCAGCAATTAGAAATCTCAGCGATAAGATCT
>JAARMF010003721.1:7088-18387 GCA_022844705.1 Toxascaris leonina
GGGGAGATAAACAATTTCTATAGCTGATAAAATTGTGATAATGACCTTAACGTTGTTGTGTTGAGTAATTATGGAATCGACCGACTATGATCAAACTACATTGTACACGTATACTTCGTTGCAAGAGCATCATACGAGAGAATGTGTGTAGAGTGATGTTCAAGAATTTTCTTCATTATAAGCAATGAGGAGTATCAAAGCGGTTATATTCGATTTAGGTGGTGTACTCATTCCAGGACCAACGAAATTATGCACCGGTAATTTTTATACCTTATCTTTTCTTTTTGCTATTAATGCGGTAAAATAGGCAATTGGTATAAGGATAATAGGGTTTGGTTGTTTCCTTCATGGTAGAGTGGCTGGTAAAGTTGGTAAATAAGTTTAAGTTTTTCTGAACTTTATAATAACCTCGAGTTTAAGTTCATTGATTTAGGAAATTACTTTTTGGTTCAAGGAAATAGGATTTCTATTTCTGGATTTACTAGTAATTGATAGTTCATGGGTAATTAGTTTATTGGTTAATTGAAGTCGAAATATCGTTGGAAGGGAAATATCAAAAATAAATAAATAAATAATAAATAATAAATAAATAAATAATCACAAATTAGCTAATAAATAATAAAAATTGAAAACATGTAACAGATTTAATAACATTATTTGAACTTTAAGTAAATTTAAGTGTATTTTTAACTCCAGTTGATTAATTTAACAGGTAGGGGAGTTATCAACTGAGTGAACTTTCATTAATTTTGTTGATATAAAATAACTATCCTATCGCATTCCCTTGAGCTATCATTTAGTCCGTTATGGCAATATCCTTTCTTCGACCCTCGTCTTCTATAAGCATTGAATCTACGATCGTATTACCTATCACATTTAGGTTTTAATCACAATAAGTTTTGCGTATAATAAACTTTGGAATTTTTTTTCTGATGTCAGTTCAGGCGCTGATTCTTGAACGATGAAAAAGTAGAGAAAAATTCCATTTCGTGATAATCTCTGATTTATCTTTTAACTGTGATGCGAAAAAAAAGTGAAGTGATTGCCCTAGGAGAGAGACAGAGAGAGCATAAAGGGAAAGAATAGCAGGGAGAGACTTTACCTAAGAGAAAAGTTCCAGACGGTTCATTTGAAAACAAACGATCGCCAATGATAGAGACAGCGATAGCTCATTGAGAAAACATTCGCCCGATACGAGGGATTTTTCGTGGGTTCGGTCCCGTCCACGGAACAAACTTTCACTGGTCTTCAAGAAAAAGAAAGAACATCACAAGAAGTAGAGTATATGATGTGCAGTGTAAATAATACAGCGTTGATATATGGGTAAAGATATAGTATGAGATAAAGCAATATGTAAAAGATAACGCAATATGAAAGAAAAAAGAGCAACAAGCACTTAAGCATATTGTACAGATTTGAAGCATGGCGATTATAAATACTGAGCGAGTAGACGAATCAATGTGACTGTGAGCCATGCAAGAGGGACTTTAGTCTAATTAAGGTAGGTCTCGAGTGTTTGATAAGAATACCCCTAATTGGCTGAGTGCGGAGGAATATCTCAAATCTATTGAATCGACGGGAAGTAACTTTATAAGGTGGGAAATTACATCGCACCGATAATATCTTTGTGGGAAAAGGCTTTCCCGAATAAGAGTTCTGCAGTGATATATAGATAGTATTCAGCCATTTGCTAGCAAGCTGTTTTATTGGAAGCTTAATCAAATATAAGCGAGGTAAGCTTGTGAACATCTCGATAAGCCGATTGTTTTTAGCCGTAGAAGAACGTCTTCATCTTTCAAAAGGCTCAATTATGGGAGTGATTCGTAATATTCTACCACAATTTGAAGCTCTCGAAAGGGGAGAGATCACCGTCGAAGATTTTGAACCAATTTTTTCGCATTTCTATCATAAAGAGGTTTGTTCTTCAATTTATATTTATTTTGTTCTCATAATTTCTTTACAGTTTTATAGCGAACGCCTATTGGAGAATAAAAATAGTAAACAGTAAATAGTTAAAATAGTGAATAAAAAGTAGTTTCTATTGTTTTTTATCGTTTATTTGCTGTTTAATTTTTATCGTTTATCGTTTATCGTTTGTTGTTTACTCACCATTGTTTGTTATCTATCATTTGCTGCTTATTAATATGATTTATCAGAGTTGTTAATTTTCATAAAATGACAAACTGAATCTCTAATATTTCTAGAGAATTTTTTTCTTTTCGATAGAAAATTTCGGCGAGTAACAGTAACTAAAAATGTCATAGTAAGTCAACATTTCGAGAAATTTAGAACAAAAATCACCTTCATAAAATTATCGCAAAGCTCTAATTAATTCACCTGTAGCAATTTTTACACTTGTTTTTTTTAGCGCTTTTTGATGTATCGCCTTTCTATTTGATAGTAATGGAAATCTGGCTGAAATGAAGTGCGATGCTGTGCTGTGAAATTCCTTAACAAAACTTTTTTTCGCCTATTTTTGTTTTTCCATNCGCCTTTCTATTTGATAGTAATGGAAATCTGGCTGAAATGAAGTGCGATGCTGTGCTGTGAAATTCCTTAACAAAACTTTTTTTCGCCTATTTTTGTTTTTCCATTTTTTCCTTCTTTTCCTGCACTTTCTATCGTAATTTTTGAAGTAATAGGTGAAATTTTAGTATGGGAAGACTGTCTCAGTGGGAATTTTCTCCGAACTTTACCGGAATTCGGCATCAGCAGTCGATAAACGAATGATCGATGCAGTTCGCTTCTTTAAAGCTGAAGGTCTCAAAACAGCGCTACTTACGAATAATTTCTGGCAAGATAGAGCACATTATAAGGAAACATTGCCTATTCAATTCATCGATTCTCATGTTAACGATCTCTTTGATGTGATTGTCGAATCATGTCGAGTTGGCCTTCGAAAACCGAACTCTAAAATCTATGAATATTTATTGTCACTTTTAAAGGTAATTCATCGAAGTTTTGGAATTTTATTGATATATCTGAAGAATATAATTTTGTAGATATAATAAACTACATTTCGACCTAGTGGGAAGTTGCTTCGTTTAATTTCAAAAATAGTTTTTTTGAAAAATTTGCATATTCATTATTGACTTCAATTCCATTCCTTGACAAATCGGTTCACTTATGAATTTTCCATCCCAAAAAAAAGTTTTTTTTATTCATCTTCACATTTGCAAATGGGAGAATATGTAGCAGTAGGGAATGAACATGAATAGCAAAAAGAATTAAACGCTCCTCAATTTTTATTCTCATTTTTATTGTTTTCCATTTTATTTGAATTCTTCCTCTCATAAAATATATTGCGTCTCTTTGAAGGTTCCATCGAATAGTTGTATATTTCTTGACGATATGGGCATCAATTTAAAAACCGCTAAATCGATGGGTATTCGAACGCTTCAGGTGAGGATTTCGATAGGACTGATTGTTCAGATATAACGACTAATCTTGAAACTTGCAGTCCATCCTGAACGAAAATATTAGTTATATTTTTGGGAACAATTTTTTTTTTGTAAGAACAATGTTCGGTTTCATAAGCAAACTTCATGGTCTACCCTATTTGAGTTCTTTTTATTCGATAAATTCAAGTACATCATCTATGAAAGAGCAAGTCAAGACATTCACAAGTATACAGATAACTGGAAGATGAAAGAAAGTTAACTTCAGAAATTATGCTCACAATTGGCATGTTCTCTTGAAATTTAACCCAGCATATTTTTTGCATAAATCACCTAGATCTGATTCATTGTTACAATATTTGATATGAGAGGGGGAGGATGATAGGGGATGATGATCGGAGAGGGCGATAGGGGGGGCGTTGATGGGATGGGGGATGATAATACAATGATACTAATTGTTCTCAGGTGAAAAATATCGATGAGGCGCTTAACGAGCTTGAAATTCTCAGTGGACTACCATTACGGAATTATATACCTGGAACGCGGATGCCAACTAAAGGTATTTTCAAAGTGCGAAAATATACAAAATTCCTTTCTTATGTTTTTTATATTTTTGACATTTTTGCTTTGCATTTCTTTTTTTTTTAATTTTTCCGCCATTTGCATACCTTCTTATTTAATTATATATTTCTATGTCATTGCTTTGCCTGCGTTTTTTTCATCATTTCTTTTTGTTTCTCTTTTTTCGTGCTCTGCTAGCATAAAGCTGCATTGTTTGTCGGCTTGCCCATCAGTTCGTCAGTTTGTCTGTCTGTTTGTCTGTTTGTCGGTTTGTCCGCCTGCTCATTTGCCTGCCTACACATTTGTCTGTGTGCCGGTTTGTTTGTCTGCCCCTTTTACCTGCTAGGCGATTATTTATGAAGTTGAGTTAATACTCTGCAAAATGATTTTCACAAAATTGCCACCTCAAGCGAAATTTGCCTACGCAATTCGACATCATCGAACAATCGCTGATATCATTTGATAAGCAACTAGATTGGCATAGTCTAATGAAATCTTTGCCGAATGGACATTTATTTATTTGTCCATCATTTTTTGAGGGCTTCTGCTTGCTAAAAGCTAAGCAATTTTAATGATACTAATGAATAGTTGAAAAGTTGTTTTATAATGTAAAATATATAAGAAAGTTTATATATACTTGGCGACACTGTTGTTTCTCAGGCGCGTTATAATAATAATAATATGTATTACGAATATTTGTTGTTCTAAATCTTGGAATGCACCGAATCATATAGAGATATTTATACCGATGTTTCGGCCCATTGAGCCACAAGTGGCAACGCTCAAACTTGGGTATTTAAACCAAAACAAGAAACTTTCCATGTTTTTTTTTGGAATATTCCAAATGTATCATTTGGAATTTTATATACAATATTTCTGGATGATTGCAGATGAGGAACTACCTCTAGATCGTCTTTCAACTTTTCTCCGCAAGAATTTTGATGTGAGCACTGAGAATCTTCTCGTTAGAAAATTTGCACATGGTCAATCGAATCCTACATATTATATCAAATGTGGAGAAAATGAATTTGTGCTCAGGAAGAAACCGGTAAGCAAATTCCAAGATCAGTGACTTCTTGAATTCTTTTCTTAATTGATAGTTGAATGACCTTATCTAAGAAGAAAAATAATTCAAGTCATTTAGAAGTATAAATGTGACTCTGAAATTAAAGAAATAATAAAAGTGGAGAGAATAATTTGAAAACGACTTCAAACATACTATATTATATGATATGTTCAAGCAACAAATAGATAGTAGTTCAAAGGAAGAGCGGAAGCATTGAACAAGTGAGGAAAGGGATTATCTGAGAGACAGATTACCTGAGAGAAAAAGATTTTGTCTGGGGGATTTTCCATAAATTTCGAAAAGAGCGAAATGCAATACGCTAAAAGTGCATTCATACTGGCCTATAATCTAGACTGGTAAATTATTGGCATCGGCACATCTAATCGATCGTGAATATCGTGTTATGAAAGCAATTGAAAATGTTATACCTGTACCAAGAGTTCTACTATATAACGAGACGTGAGTTGTTTTTGTTTTGTTTTTTTTTTTGTCTTATTCCTATGGAAATTTCACTCTCAGTTAATTGAAAATCGGCTGTTATGTAGATGAATGCTACTTCCTGAGAAAATTCTATAGAATATGAAATATTTGTACCCATTGTACTGATAAAGAACAGAATATTTGTTGTTTTTTTGTTTTATACTTTTATGGAACAATTTCTCAACAAATCTATTCCATTCCTGGAAAATTTCAAATAGATGAATATATCATGCCGCAATAATTTTTTAATTATTATTTTATTATTTTATGGAGATTATCAAACAATAATTTAATAATATTTATAACTTCAATATTTCCTAAATTAAAAAAAAATTTTTTAGCTCCAATATTTTCTGAAAAAAAATTTTTTTTTGAATTTTTTAAATCCTTGAAGAATTCAAATTATTTTTTCGAAAATTACTTCTCTCATAGATTATTGGATACACCATTCTATCTGATGGAATATTGTCGAGGACGCATTTTTACTGATGTACAATTGTCTGCACATTCACCGAATGATCGATGCCAAATTTATGAAGAAATGCGAAAAACACTTGTGAAAATTCATTCAGTGAATTTATTCGAAACTGGATTAGATGATTTTGGTCCTAAAGGTGGGTGAGATTTGTTCTCTCTTATTCGGGAGTATATTCGTGATGGAATGGTATGGTCTATTTGGTTAGTGGTATAATAAAGAAGAAGCCTTCTTTTAAGCTAAGCTGTGAAAGATCTAGGTAGCCTTTAACGAAATCAAAAGACTAATTGGAGCCGTGGGGGGGGGGGGGGGGGGGNGAGGGGAGGCGAGGGCAACTAGTTCTTTCTCTGCTATCTCTATTATCCTGAAAATATTCCATCCATTCCATATACTTAATTTTTATCTCTACTTCTCCATGGATCTAAGTTGTAAATCGACAGTTTTCCATTCCCGACCACATCATCGTTTATAGTTTGATTTATTTATGAATTGTATATTCTATTAAGGCAATTATATGAGAAGGAATTTGGATCGTTGGCTGAAACAATATAGAGCGAGTGCCGTTGAAAAAATTGACGAAATCGAGCAACTTGTCTCATGGCTATCGGCTAATATTCCTAAAAATGAGCGTTGTACACTGGTACATGGTGACTATCGGTAAGATGTATCGTTTATTTATGATTTGCACATATAATACCTGTACCTGAGAAGGCACTTGCATTAATATATTGCAGGTATATTTGCAGGCGTAATTAATTTTTAATCAGCCGAATATAGGAAGTCGAATCTGTGTGAGCTAGAAGTGCAAAAGTGTTGTTGAGATGTTTTACAAGTTGAAGTAGTTGAAGTATGTACGCTTTGAAGCATTGAACTGCAAACGCTATCAAACATGCATCTATTATTTATGTGGAGAAACGAATAGGAATTGAGCCATACACCACTAAAATATTTCCTAATAATGTCAAGTCGAATTAGCCAATTGCTATGTTTGGAATTTTAAAGGCTTCATCCTATGAATTTTTCGAAAATAATTTTATCTCTTTAACAGTTGAAAAAATTTAATTTTTTTATTAGCTAGATTCAGTTAAATGATGATGTGCTTTCCAGATATTTCAGGATAATAGAGCATTTTCTGTAAGACATTTGCTCGCGTTATCTTTATGTAGAATATATTTCTTCATGAAAAGGGAGGTGAAATTACCTATAACCATCAATTAATGCGATAATTTTTATTTCTTCGCCTTTTTTTCGAATTCTCGAGTAAACTACTTCCATAATCGAAGGTTTTATTGACCTAAAATTTTGGTGACGATAGCCTGAATTTCGGAAAAAAAGTTTATTTTCAGGTTGGATAATCTGCTATTTCATCAGAAAGAAAATCGTGCAATTGCAGTAATCGATTGGGAAACATCAACACTAGGCGATCCACTATCCGATGTTGCAACTTGCCTTTTTCCACATTATATTCCATCAACATTACCAATACTTCCTGGTATATTTCTTTGTGTTGAAATATGTTTTTTAGCAATTTTTATAAAAATTCCTATGAAAAATAAATAAGCTAAATTTAAACGTTAATATCAATTTCACTATTCTTCAAAACTTGAAACAAACCANATCAGCTTATCAATATCACTTTTGCGCATCATAATTCAGATCTTTCTTCAAAACTTGAAACAAACCAAAATTAACTAAAATTAATTTAAATATTCAGGTATTAATATTGCCCTTATTGTTTCATTATCGATCGTTGAGATTGTCATTATCGCTTTTCTATAAAGCTTTCTAAAGCAAACTTCTCTTATGAGAAAAAGTTTTTCAATTGTTAACTCTTTTTTTCGGCCAATAATAAATAGGTTAATTTTTAAAATAACAATTTAGTGAATTGTTTGGAATTGTAGGATTTTGATGATTGCAAAATGCGTGAAGGAAGTGCAATTGCAAAATGCGTGAAGGAAACGCAGTTGCAAAAATGATAAAGGAAATACTTTTAGTATTCATATTATGTTCATAGGGATCGGTAGCATAGGGATAGTTCGTCTGTTAAGCAAAGAGACCCGGGTTCGATTCCCGACTGATTTCCCAACGGATCGCCAGAAGGCTGACCACCAGGCTTCCCGAAAATCCGGTCAAAAAGGCATGTATGGGCATGATTGTCAGCTGCATCGATATGGGAATCGATGAAGTTACAGCTGCCTTTGTACCTTTGTATCTATGCTCATATTCATTATTCTATTCCATGATGCATTTAGTATTCATTCCATTTTAATGTTTGCTTTGTTTGCAATGTATTTAAAAAAAATTTTACTTAGTCTGATTGGCGTTTTTCTACCAATTGATTTCCCTCATCCTCAGTATTCCCCTCCTTTTCACATAAAATTAATCACATTCTCATAGCTGAAATGACTTCCTTCTAGCATCGTCGTTTATTTGCGACCTCCTTCACTTATCACCTCAGTGAATGACTGAAAATAAGAACTGATGAAAAATTTAGTGAATTGTATGGACACTCCTTTTTCGTTTCACATTTCGGAGAATGAGAAAATATGAACTCATCTTCTTACCCCCTCCCTCCTCTATCCCCCCCCCCNTGTCATTCATCTCTTTCTCGCCATCAAAAGTCCGAGTTCTTAACCAGCAAAAAAAGAGATCATTTCTTGCATAACATTCTAAAGGTGTCGAATTTTCATCAATTGAGTTTTCTTCAAAATCTCTTCATGCACTTCATCAACGAATAGAATAAATGTTGTGCTATATGTCGGCTATATAATACAAGGGTTTCACCTGAGATAGTTGCGCACGACCTGAAGTCGCACCTCAATGATTAATCATCGGAAAAAACGTCGATGTCATTAAAATTGATCAGCGTTAAGAGCGTATAAACGTGTTGCTTACTGCTCAAAATAGAATGAAACATATGCTTCAAGTTGAAAATATTTGAATAATTGAAAATAAACACAATAATTTCTTTGATGGGGTTCGGTAGCTCACTGGTAGAGCGGTCACCGCTGAAGCGATGAGACCCGGGTTCAATTCCCGGCTGATCTCCCAGCGGATCGCCAGAAGGCTGACCACCATGCGTTCCGCAAATCTGGTCACAACAGACTGCCAGAAGGCTGACCACCATGCGTTCCGCAAATCTGGTCACAACAGCTGTCCGCTGCATCGATACGGGACTCGATGAAACTACAGATGAAAATCTGTTATGATCTATGGGGTAGACAATCATCGCTTAAAAATTTGATGTGTTACTTACTGCAAAAAATATGATAAAACACGATGTGCACCTTTAGTTCTTCTATAATCGGGTTTGGTGTCCACTGTTTTTCCGATTCCGCATAGCTAACTAAAGATGCTTCTATAGGAATAACTTCCTGAAAATATTTTTTTTCTGAACGCCTCAGTTGTTTAATTCCGTTGAAAATCTGATGTTTGCATATTAAAATAAGGAAATAAATCATATAATAATGAATAGATAAATAAGCAAATAAATAAATATAAAAATAAATGAATAAATAAGTAAATAAATAAATAACGGAGCAACAAATAATATCCATTTTTGAGCAAATAGGGAAGTAGAACTTATTCTCTCACATTCTTCATGCCAATATATACAAAAGTATGACCTTTACAATGTGCTTATGACCTTTCAATTATACGACCTCCAAAGACTGTAAACTGATACTTACCTCAACAATAAATCCATCCCCTTCATGCACATAAAAGCTAAATACAAACAGCATAAAGCCAATAAAAAGTTAAAAATGTGAAAAGAATTTTGAACAAATATTCAACCCACATTTTCAATAAAAGCCTTCACTCGTCGATAGTAGTCAGCCGCTTTGTCATTTAGTCCTGATGGATGCACCATGAGTTGGCCTGAAATATTCTCATATTATGTCGTTCTCAAGAACATCTTATTAGAGCGCTCATAATGCATCAGACCGATTCATGATCTTCAAAGAGGTTAACATTTTCTTGTGCTTTCGCTTCCTAGCTAAGCATATATCAGACCAAACCACATATCTACTGAGAATCGACGTTGAAGACGCTGTAAGAGAGGGGGATATATAGGGGATGGGGGGTGCGGGTGGGGGTGGGAGGGGGGGGGGGCTGAATTAGATATCTAAAATTCATCCATCTATCACTACTCTTTCTTCTTTCCAACGGCAATGATATGCTTAAAAGAACACCTAATGACTGAGCAGGCATTTCCGCTTTCTCAATGATGTCTAAGCCGATACGTGCAAGTGTTCGAGGTACGTTTACAAGACGTGAAGCAAGAGGTGAGCTTGCTTGCCCTTGAAGATATCGCTTATAAATACCTGAAAATGGAATATTCAAACGATTCTTTCAAGAATTTCTCATGGTGAATAAAGCAAATAAAAAAAACTATGTATAACTCGAGGAAATTCAAATGGAAAATTGAAAAGAAATGAGTCTTTTNNNTTATCATCAGTAGAGTTCGCGGACTTTTGAATTTCCCTTTAAATTAAATAATGAAAAAAATATCCACAAAAAATTATAAAAATTGAAATCATAATGAACAAAAAAAAATTTTTTTTGGAAACCTTGAGCAATACTAGCAAACCGGAACGCAACAAATGCGCTATAGAATGCCCATTGTCGTTCTGTGATAGGCTCTATACCACTTTCCAAGAAATAGTCGTGAAGAAATTCGTGCACCGTTGGAATACCCATCGAAGATAAGTGTTCATTTGAAAATTCACCCATTCCTTGAAACATTCGCAATAAACACAACAATACATGTGTCATAGATTAGAGGTAAAGAACAGAATTGCTCTATTTTTGGTCTCCCATCCCCCTCCACCTCCCTCCCTCCTCCCACTCGCCCCATCCCACTCCTTGCGTTTACGAAATAATTCACCTATGCATAGGCTGTTGTGAGAGGGGCAAGGGGGGGGGGGATAGAGGAGGGAGGGGGTAAGAAGATGAGTTCATATTTTCTCATTCTCCGAAATGTGAAACGAAAAAGGAGTGTCCATACAATTCACTAAATTTTTCATCAGTTCTTATTTTCAGTCATTCACTGAGGTGATAAGTGAAGGAGGTCGCAAATAAACGACGATGCTAGAAGGAAGTCATTTCAGCTATGAGAATGTGATTAATTTTATGTGAAAAGGAGGGGAATACTGAGGATGAGGGAAATCAATTGGTAGAAAAACGCCAATCAGACTAAGTAAAATTTTTTTTAAATACATTGCAAACAAAGCAAACATTAAAATGGAATGAATACTAAATGCATCATGGAATAGAATAATGAATATGAGCATAGATACAAAGGTACAAAGGCAGCTG
>JAARMF010003722.1:0-18384 GCA_022844705.1 Toxascaris leonina
GAAGAAATTATTCGGAGATTGGAACTCAAGTCGAAACCTAGAAGCGGAATTCCGGTGCAATCTTAACATTTACTTCTCAAACTTTAGAAGCTGGAAGAGGAGTCATGATTGCAAAAAAAGCATCGGAATTGTCCTAATCACGACTCAGCATTTGGAATCATTGGGCGGTGCTTCACCTTGCCACCGTGTTGTGCTTGAGAGAAGCAAGAATGCTAAACAGCTGCAATAGNCGCTTTATATACATCCTTTTCTATGAAAGATTTTGCTAGGAATTTACATGCACTTTTGTACAACGTAGAAAAGGTCTCGCTATGTATATCTACGCGAACGCATACACAAATGCATGGATGCAATCAACGAGGAGCGAAAGCAATTCCCCTGCAATGAGTAAGTTGTAACTTGCAACTCTCACTGCAACTAGTTCTGGTAGTGACTTCAATCTATTTCCGCCACACTGTTGTTACACAGCTCTCTGCTCGGAGTTGTTTATCTTTATCTGCACTTTTGTGTTTTTTTGCAGATATACATTTTGGTATCGTGATGTCTGATTATGCTTATATTCGCTTGTTTTCTTGTCTGCCTCGTGGTTTCAACTCATATCAAATCCTACCCCATTTGCGCTTCCATTCACGATCGGTTAGATTCACAGAAAAACAATCTTTTAATTGGACATTTCCACTATCGATTCCACATGGAAGCATATTTATTGGACATTTTCCATTGTTTTTGGGCAAACGAATGGCCTAATCTATCGAAATGCAAAAAACGCGTATTGTGCGAGTAAGATGATCCTTATGATGCTGTTATGCTCATTTATTCTTCTCAAAACACAAAATGATTAGTTCGTCGATGAGCATTTTCGGAAGTTTTTGCACATCGATATTATGGTGACGTCATCGTCGTGTGACATTCATTGACGATGTGTACGTGTCAATTCGTTTGTAGGCCTGCTCGATGATTTCAATTCGCAAACGAACAATAATGGTAAGGCGATAAATATTAAGATGATCGGCGACATCCAGTTCCCTTCTGTTTTAATCGCCTTCATCGCGATTGACAAAGATCTGAGGAATGCAAAGTCGCATAAATCAATTTCCGGTGATTTTATATAATTCACTAAAGTTGAAGGCTCATATGAGATGTTATATACCAATACATACACCTAAGCGATTGCCCGATCTGATTAACGATATTTGAAAGTGCGTACATCATAGAAGTCCTTTTCTCAATTGCATCACTTCCAGTCTATCTTTGATGTGCTGAAATTCTACGCTTTTAGTCTTTCGTGGTCGTTATTCGATTGTTTTTCTTTGAATTCATTTGCCTATCTTTGAAGTGAACTATGAAAGTTGGCCTCAGATAATGAACTGACTGCGAGAAAATGCAATCAGTGATAGACTGATGCAATTGAGAAAAGGACTGCTATGATGCACAAAAGAGTATTGTGTTACGATCTACAGCTTCCTTTCGCCTTCATCCTCTGTATTATTTCTCATCTACACAACGTATACTTTCCAGCAGCGAAAACTTTGAAAAAGCGCTTTTACACCGAAGGCGAGCATAAGCGGAATATAGAACAACAAACCTTTCTTGTCGTGGTCCTCATTAACGCAATCAGTGTTTGGTGCTCCCTCGACACCTTTCTCGACACTCTCAGCGGCATTCATCATGCTCCTCTAACAGTTTAACTGGTTCATCGCCACGGTTACAAACCTGAAGAAAAGCATTCAGATATTCCAAATGCCGTCTTGAATTTCAATATTCGCACGAAAAAGAGTGCCATACAAATATTAGGTTAGTAGTAATTGCATTGGTTAATCTTGAAACGACTTTAGGCGACAATATTTTTGAGGAAGAAATGCTGTTCGGAAATTTTCTTTTTTCTTGATGTTGATAATCATTTCATGACTTTCACTTTGTAAAGAAGACGGTGAGACAACTCTGGCAGTGTATGTGTACTTGTGCGGACGTTTGCTTATCACATAGATGCCACCTGATGTGGCAGAAAGCTATGAGCTTATAATTCTTCATGCATAACCTATCTCTTGAATTAAAATGTAACTAGTCCCTCCAATTCGAAGGCATCCACTTAGATGATAATGTACTAAACAATCTTCGAATTCTCTCTTTACAGCTTAAAATGAAGCACAGCTGTTACAAAAGTTTTAAGCTATGAAATCAGGTATTGGCTGATTTATCAGTTTGAAGGGCAGGAAAACGATCAAAAATCAAAACGAGGATGCGATGCTTCAACACTGCACAAATAGTCAAAAATTACGAGTACTTCGTCAGTTAGGCCCCACACACACAACGATTCATGAAGTGCATTAATTCATGACGCAATTTGAAAACGATGAATTGAACAGAAAGAATTCCATTGCGAATAAAACAGTGAATGACATGTTAAAATTTTATGCGTGTAGACCGGTCGAATTCCTCATGCATTCGCAACGTTGAAGTTGCATATCATAAGTGATGATGCATATGAGCCAACTTGCTTCATACTGCCTCATTACAATACAATTTAGAAGCACTCATTGATAGCTCGATTTGTACAACCAAACGCTAGATGAAGCTATAGAAAAATCGAGTCACATTTGTTTGAAAATGTCACTCTACTCGTTGTTTCGCTTTTTTTCGCTTTAAATTCTCGAATTTGGACAGTGTTAGAGGTTTTTCTTAGAATAACATGTGTAGAAACTTCTTTAGAAACTCCACTCAATCAAAGAAGGTTGTGATACAGAGGCGTAAAAGTAAATGAACATTGATTTATTTATATCGTTCCGTACCACTCTCCTCACTAATCAAAGAAACACGTTACATTCCCTTCACTGCAACATAGAATAAAACTTTGTCTAAATGAAAGGTCGCACAACTATGTGAGTATAGACTGCAACAAGGAAAAGCGGAAGTAAAGCAATCGGTCTAATGCAAAATGATTTAGCGATAAAATGACTGCAGAACGGATAGGTGAAGAGAGTTGATGAAAGGAGATGAGTGGGAAAGGTTGTGCACAGGAGTCTGCGTGAAGGTGCTTAAGCACTATGAGCTTCAACATGCTCTTTAAACGCTTCACCGTCCCATCGGTGTCCTATTGCCGCATCGTGATCCTCTCGCTTCGCACACACTCTTATTGATCTTGATCTGTCACTTTCGTTCGCACTTTTCTACGCATAATTGGCTTCAATTATTTCTCTTTTAATAGTATCTCTTATAATATGTGACTCTTTCTAACATATAATAAAATCTTTAGCTAAATTGCTATATCAGCGAATCTTTATTTCACGAATTTGTTCCATTCTACATATATATATCAAAGAGAGAGTGAAAGAAAGAGGAGGAATAGAGAGAGAGAAGAGGTAACAAAGGAAAGCTGTGAAGATCTCAACAAAAGGTCGATCCCACATGAACAACAATGAATGAAATGAGTACAATTTTAGACTGACGAACACAGTTAGGTGAGGAAACGAGATAAAAGAAGCATTATACCGTTCGCCATCTCAGCGATTGATATAACTTCCACTATTTGTTGAGTCATTGTTGAGGTATTCGCTCGACAAATTTACACCTTTGATTACAAGTTACTGTGTTCAATGAAACTTTACATTTCCCTTTTTTTCGTCTAAAAGCTTTTTCAGCGTTTTGTCAATTCTTTCATTTTAATGGAACAGCTAGAGAGCCATTTGAGAGTGTTTCACGTAGGCCGAAAAACAACAGAAACAGAGTATTAATTAGTGCTAATGATAGCAACAGTAGTATCTATGAAGAAATTTACTCATTCAAAATGTTAGTTGAAAACTGCAGCAGATAATTAGTCGCCTCTTTTCTATAAACGACTTTTAAAATGCACTTTTGACGAAAACTTTCTTTTAATTGAACATGAGAAGATGCGTTTTTTTATTGTAGAATAGCGTTCGCATCGATGAGCTGATAAGAGGTTGAAAAAATTGTCAAAGATAAAAAACGGTCATATTTACTTCATTCGACGGATCTCCCAAAATAACTCTTTAATACACAATCCTTCTTCATCACCATTGATTGAACATTTATAAAGTGCATTTCTTCAACTTCATTTTTAAGAAATTTTTATGGATGAGAAGAGAAAAGCATTTAAAGAAAGCAACTAGCAGCCTGTTCGTGACACCGATTGCCGATTGCCGGGAAATGTGAGAATGGCTTCTATGTGGAAATATTGCATTCATTCCCCAAAAGTTTAGCACTTCACGATCACTGCTCCGCCCACTTTCAATTCAACAAAATCAGTTGAATCAGCGATGCAAACATCGAATAATAGCAATGCAGCCTCTCAGCAACCTATAGAAACAAGGTTCGTTTCTCTATAAACAACGCATCAGAAAACGTTCACATGCACGAGGACAGGGCATCAGAAAACGAATCAACGCCGCTCACTATTTTTCACAGATCTTCTATCACAATATCCAATTATAGATGGATGTGCTTTTGAAGCATCTACTCTTACACACTAATTAACTTTTCCATCTTTAGTGCTTAATATCCTCCTCGATCGTGAAAATGTCAAATGTTCAAAACCACTCTTGCAACCGTTTTTCTCGCTGCGATATAGAAGCAGTGAAAGGGGCGATAATCTTTTTCTCACAAGTCCAAACAAAAACGACCTTAGGAATATCCGCATGGACTAGATTTTGCACCTGTAAGACGATCTTATTCGCCTACTACAGTGATTCAGTGAAAGCGCTTGTGTTCCAAACACTTCTCTTCGCATACAAAGCATTCCCTCATTCAGAAAGTCATTTCGAGGCTGAACAAGGCCTCTATAAGACATTGCGGATATTCGCATCGTCAGTTAAGCAACCTTGCAACAATCGAATAGCGCTGTACAAATACTGCTTGCGTTGCGTTAGAGTAACACAATTTTCGTGATATCCAAGACATCGCCTTAGTTAGATGGTTATATAATTCTATGGACCCTTCGCAAATTTTTGCAAGCGTCAGCTATGTTGATATCCTATTGGTTGATAAGCGTCAGAACTGCGTGGAAAAAAGATATTCGGGGAAGGGAACAATGGAAATGAAATTGTGCTTCAACAATTACCGAATTTTGAGGCTCCGGAACCAGAATTTCGATGCACTCTTAATGTGCACATATACGTCTGCATGTGATTGTACGCGTATTTGTACGTGCTTGCATGTGCGGCAGTTTCCATTCGCGAATGACAACCGCGAAAGCGGTGAAGATGTTGAGCGAAATCTTTATTAAAATGTGAACTGTTATCACCACCGTCGTGATGGCTCATCATGATGGCTGTAAACTAGCTGATGCCACTCAGAGGCGATATGAGCACTAAAACTTGCAAGTTGAATTTACATTCCCACCAATCACACGCAATCCAAACGTAATTTTCCTCGTTGAGGGTTTGCACGACCGATCGCGATGAAATAATGATGAAACGACGCGATGAAATAAACCGCAAAACTGCACATCGTTCAGCGTTCCATTTATTGCTTTTGCATATCTGGACAACCGGCTGGACGACGAGGTGGAAACATGAAACACCTCTTCGGGAGATTTTTCCATTTATTGCTTCAAACACAGCAACCAGCAGCATTGGGCCTTGCAGAAGACTTTCATAGAAGTGCTCGATGAGGGCAGTGAGCGCGATATTTTGGCGAACGACAAGATCAGAGGGCATGCCTTTCACAAGGGCACTGATGTACATCAAAGCTGTAGAAATTCGCAAACGCGCCATTGATCAACTATATCGTATTCAATTGTGCTCGACGCAAAATACAACACAGCTAAAATATCTCAGACAATATCCAAAATTCGTCTTTTTTATATCGATAGAGATTTTCTTAGCCAACTTAATAACACAATTTTTAAATAAGTATTGCTGAACGTATTTGCTTGACGTATTTGTCCTGGAATAGTTTCAGGAGCAACGGCGTCACTAAGAGATTCGGTGATTGGGATGTTCGAAATTGAGGCCTCCAAGTAATGATGAAAGATACGAGACGCATTTGTCACACGGTCCCTTCGCATCTATCATCATTCAGGAGACCCCGTTTCGAAACCGTAATCAACAGTTGACGATTTCTTTGTTATTGCAAGAGCTATCTGATTGCCATTTTTTGTGATTTCTTTCGTTCAAATCCTTCAATAACGCTAATACAGGATAACTAGCTATTTCATTTCATAGAATTTTTATATTACGAAACCTTAAATATTCCATAATTCAGAAGCACAAAATATGTGTTCTATTTTGCTTAAATAGATATCACAGGATATTCATCGTTGGTTATATGCTCCAGAAGGCGATTCACCTTAGAAGAGTGATGTGATACCTTTAATGATTTTCTAATAACGATATCTCTCCGCATTTCATATTAGCAAATTCGATGGTCTCCTCATTACTATCCGTCTACAGGTTAGAGATGTGGTTGAGAATGCATACTCATACCAAACATCACCGCTCAATACCCCGTTTAGCACTCCATTTATCGACAAAACAACTCCATAGACACATCGCACTCTTCCTCAAATAATAACCAATAAATTTCTCTTCGATGTCGTTTTACGAATCTTCCAAGTCGATGCCATATAAGATATAATAGCGTTTGAATGAATAGAAAATTTGAAATGTTTTGCCGCATTAGATTATTAAATTATCTTAGTATAAGATCATGTTGGTAATTTTTAGAGGAGTTTGCTGGAAAGATCTGAAGGAATATGTTGGGAGCGGTGGAGGAGGGGGAGGGGGAGGGGGTTGATAGTAGAAAAAGCAATGATAGTGTCTTACGGCAGATTGTCATGTGCTTTTTTGAAATATGCATTTGCCCTCAAGCATTACGACAACTCCGTTCGAGCGGTAATCCTGTGGTTTGAGCTCGAGAAACATTGAAGTCAAAAGTGCAAATTTTGTAGTTTGTCTGCCCACCGCCGACAATAACTCCCAAATTATTCGACTAAATTCTGAGTTAAAGCGAGCAAATGAGCCGCAAAATTCCCGCACATTTTGCAAGCGATCGAGCGAGATTTCACATCATTCGAATCTTTTGTAGTTGCGAACACTTGGTTCACTTAAAATAGAAACGCCCCAATTCCGCATATTCTATAAATTTCCGGCAATTTATAAAAGTAATTGTTATGATGGGTGACTGATGCAAAAGCGCATACCGTGCCAGTTAGCTAATTTGTTCTATGATATAAATTACGAAATCACAGAAAAATACTCTCTGAAGTGCGCGACATGGAAAGCGATATGGTAGGCGCTTCTGCATTACCAGCTAGATAGGGCAACCGACCAGTTGCTAAAATATGCGAAGATGATGAAGGGATTATTGAAATAATGTTTTCTTACGAAGCCAATCGGCTGTATCAATCCAACTTCACCTAATTGATAGCAGAACAAAGAGAGTATTTAAATTTCATGGCGCTTTTAAATGCTTATAACTCATCGCAGCTAGGAAAGGCTATATATTAAAGCGACTTCAGCAGGATATATCTCCTTAGCCCTTGTAACAGATGATTCGAAGCTACTCGCAGGATGAACGAACTCATCATGTAATTCTAGCTTGCTTACCTTGTCAATGCATCTCTATTATTAAGGCGATATAAGATAAAGATTCACAGCCTAGCATAAGTTATTGTGGCTTTGAGGATAATGTGCATTATTGGATAAAATCATCAAAATGAGATATTTCAGGATGAAGTGATATGAAAGAATATGAGAAAGGGAAATAGATAGCTATAAATGAATGGAACAGCTTCACTTGCACTTTCATAGAGAGGAATTGACGTTCTAAACAAGCCAACTTGCGTCAAATAAAAAGACCTTTAATGACAGGTGATGATGATGACGCGATCAGCATACCTCTACAATATGCTCAACAAATGTTGTTGCGACTCAGAGCAAAGAACTCAGCGTAATGTTCGCTTCTTCTTGAAAGTGACATCTAATAAAGCATTTTCTTTGAATATCGCATACATCCGCCTAGAACCGTGGGAATGATATTACCGTTATTATTGCAAAATATGTGAAATGTTTGCTGTATTCGAGTGAAAGTTGTAAATTCTTTTTGGTTGAAAAGTGTGCATTCGTTAATTTGATGGATCGAACTCAAAAACTCGAAAAGTTGACTTCACTGAATATGGCAGACGTAAGGCGTATATCAGGATTCCTAGGTCTCTCATTCCTGCTCGGAAAGCCACCTGCAATAAATTTAAACAATCTAATCGTACTATGAAGTTTGCAGGCTAAATTTTAGTGCTCTAAATTGTCATCTGTAAGCAAAAAGCAACGAAGTATTGCTAACAGATTAAAGAGATAGTCAGTTTTGTTGGAGTCTGCGTTGTCTAGTTCAGTCACCATTGTTTCTCCACAACTTCGGGGCCATGTTTATAGAGTTATATTGGTGTGTGCGTATAAATGCCTTTTGAATTGGCAATTTCAACTCGCAAAACAAGAAATCTGGCGAGGGGAAACATAATATTTACTGGAAAATTTTGGAAAGATCAGTAAGCAAAAAAAGATTATTGATCAGTGATCATCAAATAAGTCATAATAGTTGCATTCCAAATTTCCTCAACAACCGATCGAAATCAAATCAAAACAACAATAGAGTCGTTGTTGAGGCTTCATCCAATCGACTAGACGACTATGAATAAGTATAGCACAAGTATAGCGCTATGAATAAGTATAGCACAAGTATAGCGCTATGAATAAGTATAGCACAAGTATAGCGCTATGAATAAGTATAGCACAAGTATAGCGCTATGAATAAGTATAGCACAAGTATAGCGCTATGAATAAGTATAGCACAAGTATAGCGCTATGAATAAGTATAGCACAAGGACATTGCGTTACTTCTGAAATATTCGCAAAACGAATTGCTCAGCAGGCAAATTGCAATGATATCGCATCGTTCTAATCTTGCGAGAAGAAATTTCAGTAGAGTGTGTACTGCGGCGAATTTGCATTTACAAAACGCACTATGGCAACGCCCTATCTGTGCACACACATATGCGTTACGCAGTTAGAGCTTTACAACGTCAACATGAATGTGATATATCAATAACAACTTTCAACTAGACCATTCAACCTGAAATTAACTTTTTAGACGAAATATTAACTCTTAAATACGTCTAGAAATTTGCATATAGTATTTTGGGATCGGTTAGGCCATACTTCATAAAGATCGCATTTGCAGTCTAAAATCGGTCCACCTAAGGTAAAAAAGTAGATATTTTATGAATTAATTTATTTTACGAATAGATGTTTTGTGAAAACGAACGACGGGTTCATTTCATATGCAAATTTCTTTCCTGCGTATCATTGCAACGTTGACTTATGCGTATGTGGGCGTTTGTCTATGGCATATACTATTGAATGATCTTTTACGGAAATAATTGAAATGACCGATCAACTTGAAAATGAGTTCAAAAATCTTCAAACAACCTGAAAATTTGCATAAACTTTCAATTGGTCACAATTTCATTCTATAGCAATTAAAAGAATTAATCTTCTATGAAAGATTTGTGTGGCGATCGGATCAAGGCAAATCGATGCACACACATACAGACGCAGACACACATAAGGACACAAAGAGACGCCTTTTAAATTTACACAGCATATTTTTTGCTGATGTAACGAAAAATGAATTGTGTGAATGCATGAGGAAGAATAGCTGAAAAGAGATGGTTGCTGACATCGAATCGACACAACAAATCAGCGATCATTTAGCGATAAGCATGCTCGTGTGATCGCCATAAGACGAATTCCACCGATCAAATTCGTTCCAATGACGGAATCACAAAAAAAAGAATTTGAAAGTTATGCGACATTTCTTCAGATTTGCATTCGCTCTTTTTATGCGTTCGTTGACATAGCGATCAAATAGATTCGTCTGTGAAAATATTTACAAATGTTCGTAATAATGCCCTTTTCATTTTCAGAAATAAACAACAAGTGGAAAAAAAAGGTATGAGAGAGATTGAAACAACAAATATTTTTTGCATTCCGCTCATTCGATCAATCGGTTTCATAAATCCTCAATAAAAAACATGCTCAGTGGTATCTTTATGTTCAACTTCTAAAGGTATTACGCATTTCTGCAAATTTGCATAGGTGATAGGTACAATAATATTATACAGCAATGCTCTATGCCACAATTCATTCAATCGAACAATTTCGAAAGAAGTTATAGAGGGTTAAAAGTGCCAAAAAGTTCGCTTGATTTCCATTTCCCACCGATCTACTCACAGGAAAAAACAATTCTATGGGAGATGAATTTTACAAGTGGTCAGACTAGCAAAAATATGAAGCCATAATTCGGCAAATTCAATTTTTTGTTGATATCTCGTAAATTCGATATTCCAATACGCTGAATGCAGGAGCAGATATTGTGTCAACTTTTTTAGTCCATTTTCACTGTTCTATGATCCGAGCGGTGTAAAATGAAGAAATGACTAGCGTTGAAGGCATCTAAATTTTGAGATGCACTTAAATTATCTGCAAGTTGACGGATCAGTGTGAAAGATGGCAATACTATGATGCGCATTAGAACTGGAGTCTTCCGTAATGCGTCATGACAACAGCTGCAGGCGACCGTGAGTTGAAATTGCAAAAAGGACAACTAACTGGACACACGGATACGATGTTGGCAGAATATACCTTAGGAGAGCGGATTTATGAATTCACATAAAAAGCTGATAGCTTTTTAATATCGCCGAATGAGGATTTAAGGATCATATCTTGCAAATTTGAGTGATTGCTGATTGAAAGATGAATCCTTTCTAAAATAATCTACTTATTTATTCCAATTAAAATTGACAATTTTTGTGCAAAGGGAACATTATGGTTAACTATTATGATCATCTCTATACTTGTCAAAGGACTTCGGCATCAAGGATATAGGCCATTATCTCCATAAATGATCTCCATATTTCATAGTTCTCCATAAATTCTCTCGAACACTTAGCTCGAGTTTCGAATTAACTATATAAATCCTTTTTGGAGAAGTCAAATTCCAAAATTTCCTATCACTGATCAACATTTACTTTTATCAAAAATATTATAAAAACTTTATTCAGAAAATAGTTCACTGATCAAATATTCAGCAAATTTCTAATGACTTCGTTTTCCTTATAGAAGAAGTCGGCAACCATCCATATATATTGAGAAACGACTGGGTGCCAACAAGGTCGTCAATACAACAATAAATAAACGAATAAAGAGCAGGAAATGAAGCTGAACGTTATAAAGACAGTATAATGAAAGGATGTAGTGGCAAATGAAAGGATCGAATGGAATGGGGGAGGAGCATAAGAGCACTAAAGATGGGCGAACAAATTGACAACCGGGACGGGTTGGTTGGTTGGTTGGTTTTACGGGCAAGAGACCACCAGTGCATGCCAGTTGGCAGCTGACCGCCACAAACTCGCTTCGTGTGATGATCATCCACTGACGACACAACACACTGTCTCTGAGGTGTTCAATGGGTCCGTCAGTGGACGTTCAGTGAACAGCATTTGCCGTGGAACGTCGTGAAATTCACATGGAATTTTGTGTTCAAATGCTATGCAAGATGGGCTTTCAGAGAGGCAAGTGGACTAGGTTTTTATACTTCTCTGGGCTTTAAACAAATGATTTTGGGACTATAATTTCAGAGACGCATATATTCTGAATTGAGTGTTTTTACAGTACAACAAGACTCCTAGAAACAAATGCTCTGCACTCTGCTTCTTGAAAGTAAAATCGAATACTGCAAGGTTCAGAGCATGTTTTTATACTGGAATAGTTGTCATTCAGTAGTTTGAGAATCTGCAAGTTTTCTTGTCATATATTTCTTAAAAATTGGAAGGCATGCTCATCCGACCTGACAACTTCAATTTAGCCTAGTCTTCATCCGTATTGTTCCTTCTTCAAAACATTTATTAGAGGACATCATTATGCTTCATAATGGTTGGAGGCTCCTCTAACCCTAAAGCTCATCGTTCCCCATATTCGGAGTCGTTTTCTGCTTTATTTTGATGGCGTTGCGCGACAACAGCCTGATATAAGACTAAAGAAATATTATTTATTTGACGCATTCAACAATCATAACTCACGCATTTGCGTGCAACACTTCAGTACAAAGTGAACGAATTCGGTATGCGAAGATTTTGCTGCAATATTCTCGACTAATGTGAAAGCAAAGAACACTTTGACCTATTTGATCGTTGCCTTAAGGACAATCGGCTGTTCATTTCACACTCACAAATATCTTCAGACAAATTCAATGAAGCGATATGGTCATCAAGATGATTGCAAATGAAATAAAAATTACTAGAAGTTAAGCAAATTCATTAACTCCTAATTGGCTGGAAAATTAATGGAACAATGATTTATAAGCTCAAAACATCCTTGATGATCACATGATGGTGGACGATACGTTTCGGATCGATCGCAGATATTGCAGTGTTTTTTGAATTGCCTGATATGGAGCATGCTTAGATGCGCTAGAAAAAAGCTTTCTGCAGACATTTCGGCTCATAAGCCTTTTAACGAATAAAGATGCGATGAAAGATGAAGCTCGTAGCTCCACGCTGTTGACATACTTTCACGATGAGAGGGTGAACTGAAGACATGGGTTCGGTATATCATTGAATACGTGGGTTCTCTTTGTGTCATATGACGAGATAGCTCTTATCATTGTAATCACCACATTTATAGCCCATATTGCAGTGTGAAGCACCAAATAAGCAATTATAAGCGGGTCGGAAAAAACACCGATGCACTTAACGCGGATGGACGTAACGACGTGTAGCGATATTGAAAGGCGAAAAGATTTGCCAGAAAATAGGTATTTATTGCAGGTGGAGGTGTTGTTGTTGGCACCATCATCGGCATTGGAGCAACGTGTCGCAGCAATGCATAAATGAGCAGCTACGGTAAAAATTAGGCGACCACTGACCACTGGTCACATGGCCGGTCACCGAAGCGCATGTGTGTGAAGTAGATGATTGCTGATCAATCTTGCCGCTTCGTTGTCTCCGTTTGCTGAAGCATCAGCAATATTTGTTCGATGGGTGAGAGGAAGGTGCGAGAGAGAGAGGTGGAGACTGGAGGGATGCAGCTTTTGTTTGCTATAACCAGCAGAACTGAACCTCTATTTGGTGGCGAACGAAATTCGCTAATCAAACAATAAGCAGTTCTAGAGCAAACCAGACACGATTTCTTCAATCCAACCGCTCACACAAATATTCCACAAAAATTCGTTTTGCTAAGACCCTGCCAATATATAACGTGAATCCAACGGAGAGAGATGTGTGCGAACGTTTCAGCGTCTGTAAATTTCTGTTGCTTGAAAAATGTGATGGATAAAGAAAAAGTAGTGGCTCCAATATCACAAATAACGGACAAGCACACGTACTAACGGACAGATATACAGATACACACAAATAAACACTTGGCTCTGCAAAAGAAATTTGTAAAAGCGTAATGGAATGAATGAAGGAGAGGATAAGTAAACAAATGAATGCAGCGAACGACAAAAGAATGTTCAAAATAACGCTACTCCAATTCAGTCGCACTTATTTCTACTGATTTGCTGGTGATATCACAAACGCATAGGAGCGATGAGAGAAATATTGAAAGGCACTTCAATATGTACACTATTTCAAAAGCAATTCAATCCTTGAGGCATCTGTGATGCGTTCCTTGAGATTCACTAGTTGCACTGCCATTCACGAATGCATGTCTATGCCACTACCGAACGATTCCACCTTACCTTGAATACCTTGAACAACTGTGATTTCATCGATTTCGTCGCTCTCTCCATCGATGCAGCTGAAAATTTTTCCATCGTTCGCGATCCTGTGCTCGCCGCAACCCCATATAGACATCGCAGCAGATCTTACTTTCCATATTGAACGATTCCATATAGATGCATAAGAAGCACATTAGTGTGCTTTCTAAGTGAAGAGTGCAAAAAGGGATGATATATAATGCAGCAAGAAATATCACTTTTCGCAGTGCACATTGTCCTTTGTCGATGCGTTTATTACTTGAGTAATGAGTTGTTCCTCTCCCATCTTAACGACTGTTTCATTCCGAGCATGCTTTGGCTGGAAGTGTTGTTTATAATTACTTAATAGCTATATATTAATAGTGAAGAATATATAGTTAAGTATTTCTCATAATTCAATAATAAAATCTCGTTGATATGTTAATAATAACATTTTTAGCCGTAAAAATTTATGCTGTGTTTTGTATAACAAATGAGAATATGAGATTAGATGATACATGTTGAATATATTGGAAAATATGTCGCATTGTATAGGTGTTTTAACAATATGCAAGGAAACGAGAGTACTTCAAGATATAAATTCGAGAGCACATCTCGGAGATGTTCTCTCGGAAGCTCGATAAAGAATCTCAGTGAATGAATCTATAACCAAAACAGATCGCTATTGCCCAACATTCGATCTCACTCACTAACAATGACTCGACTTCTCTAATAGATGTATGAGAGTAATAAAAATTTGCTGTTCGCAACTTTTCACATATTTCCTTTCTCCAACGTAAAGCCATTTGTAGGTGTTCGATATAACACATATCGCATCTCATTAACATCATTACTTCAAGAATTCGCTGCAGGTAAACTCCACAGAGATCATATAAAGAAAAGATTGTTGCTGAATGTTCGTATTCGTTATACGAAATTCTCTCATCTAATATATTACGAAGAACCAATTGCTGAGCGAAGATCCTTGTCAAAGCGATGTTTTCGTCGATATTTAAATCTCCCTAAAAAAACCTATGAAAACACTCATCCCTCTAGCTTCAAATTTGGCTTTATTCTATCATCTCATAAAGCACGACATTCTTTGACTTCGTAGATGCATAGGTGCATGCAAGTCGCATTTCGCTCACCCGCTTACGGCCTACCTATTTTTTGAATGTGTTATTCCCACATCTATGGTTATCTTTCGTGATCTGCAAGCAATTTACCTTTAGAGAAGCACCGTAGGCGTAGTTAACTTCGCAGTCACAGAGTAAGGAATTTCGAGAATGGGCATCTGCACATCCATATATATCCATAAGAGGCCACATGTATGTAACACTTGGTCATCGCTTGTCCTATATCAATTTTGCAACTGAAAGCATGGAAGCTGAGTACAGGTAGATGTTTGCATAACACAGTGTGGCTAACTCGCTTCCTCGAACCGTGTCACCTGCGTTTAGTGGCTAACGAAACGTCTATCTGCGTGTGGAACTCGAACTCTTGACCTTTCTCACTTCAGGGCAATATTCTAACTCTTCAGCTTTTGTTACAGTCGCATTCACTCTCGATTTCTTCACTGTCTTGTTATAGTTCTCGTATTTGCCCATCTTGCATCCTACACATACTACACATCGTGTTATAGTTTTCCTTTGCAAAGTTCCTTTTTTGTTGCCTCCATCTATTATTGCATTGCAGTGAATTTATTGAATTAAACAGACAAATATGTAATACAAAAAGCACTGTGATGCCGACGATAAGTTCTCCTGACAATTATCTCTCGAGTCGCGCAAATGTTTTGAGCGAAGCAATATATCTTCCACGCCGATATGATCAACAGGCATTAGTGGCAACCATAGGTACTTTTTGACGAAGAGAGGAAGCAACGGACTCTCAACACTCACAGCCTTTCCCTTTTCCGCGGTGAGGGAGGGGGGGGGGGCGAACCAGGACGAAGTGCTTGCGTGGCAGAGACAAAACATTCAAAACAGATTCACGAGTTCACATTTTATGTGATACATGCACAAATCATTATTCCGNGTGCTTGCGTGGCAGAGACAAAACATTCAAAACAGATTCACGAGTTCACATTTTATGTGATACATGCACAAATCATTATTCCGCTCGATGAGATTATATCTGTCCTTTTATCACTCTTTCCAAAGGTTTCACCTTTTAAATTAATTACCTCATCGACGTCAATATAAATAATCACTTATTGAAATGTACATCTATAAATGCATCATTCAGCATTAAGTGTTGTTGCTCGGCTCATTCCACATCTTCAATCATCTGTTATGAATCAATCCGAAAGATTTACGAATCTTTGGATGTCGATTGCATTTGCAAAAACAATCAGCGAACGCATAATCTATTCTATGCTTTCGACGTCACATCTCACAATGTAACATATTTACATATAAACGATAATGCCGCCGAGATGTCAAAAAATTATTCCCCTATTGCGCCCCTTTCAAAGATTAATTCAGAGCGCATTCAAGAAGTCAGCAAACAATGAGTGAAGTTGCGTACTCGACGCACTCGTTTGTTTGCCGATCGCTTCAGAGTGCCAAAAGAACGAATTTCACTGGAGGAATTTCGAAAGTACTTCTCACGCATCGTCCGATATCATTACACAGAAAAACATTATGAGGCAACAATTTGGTACATTCGACGATTATCATTGATAAGGCGCATTTATCTACAACGCTTTTAAAGTGTATCCAATTTTTGCATAAGTTCGTCGAGGAAATCGTCGATTGTGTTTGGTGATGCGACACATTTCGTCCTTTCAATGATATCCTGTAAAAGAATATAAGTGTGATGCATTACGATGCTAATTGTTTCAGCATTTTACGTTTTCCTTTTAAAATGTTTTACATATTTTACAAGAAAAAACTACTTTAATTCGCCATATAAGAACCAATATGGATGATATATTAAAGCGATTATTCATGTTTCAAGTGACAATAAATTTCTGTTGGTCGAATTTGATTCGGAAATCAATTGCGTGTGTGGTCCAAAAATTAATTCTCATTTGGTTGTTTGTAGAAGCAATCGGTCGCATAGGAAGAAAAATTTGCATTTTTTTGTTCTCTGGATATCGATGTGGTGAAATAATTTCTGCGCATTGAGTGTCTCAACGAATGGTATATAGCATATCAGATTCTTTGGCAAATTATTCCGCAGCATAGGAGTCCATTACGATTGCAATATTTTTCACATTTTAGACATAATGGCCACTTTTTCATTCGTCTGAATGGCTATACACTTCGTCAAAGAGATGAGAAGACCGTCATTGTCAATCAAAAGACATTTTCGTCGAGACTGAAAGACTTCACACTCTTCCTTCTAGCAATTTTTGCAAAGTTCGTTGAATGTCTTGAGCGAGGAAATAGAGACCGCTTCTTGATAGTACTCCTCCTATAGCCTATGAATGAGGGTATCTTTGAAGAGGGAAGGTTCTGAATTTTTGAATGGAGATTTAAATAAAAGTTGCAATTTCAAACTTCACACATTTCTTTTTCCCTTCGCAAATAAAATCTTTGTTGAGCAGAAACTCTCTAAACGTATATAACGAATGTCTTTGCATAATTACAATAAAAACGCTCAGAAAGTTCCCGCCTATAAGTAAAAGAATGTAAACAACTAATGACTGAGGTAATTTTAGTGGAAAGATTATAACCACACTGCTCGAAAAAACTTTTTTTGTTACTGCAACAATGTTCTGCTATGCCAATTTCGAAGCGTTTCGATATTCATCGACTCCCATCGAATGACAATAGATGACAACAATAGTTTATAGAGTGTTCCGTTTTCATTCCACTTCAAACGGTTGCAATTGTAAAACTCTGTTGAAAAGAACTCATCTGTGTAAACAGAGAATTCACGCATGCCTATTGCGATTACGTCAATATGCTGTATCTTCGGAGATTATTGCTGTGAAGTGGGGATTGAAGGCGGAAAAGAAATGAAAGCCGATTAGGAAGAGTTCGGAAGTAAATACGATGATGACTCACCAGGATGTATCGTCTTCTCTCTGTTGTGGTGTTAAGGTCAAGAACTTTGTCGAGATCAATGTCAAGCTCCTAAAGCAACGACGCTTTGCATTCAGCATCCATCAATACGCTTCATTAGCACATCGTATTCGTTTCTCTTCAAACAACTCATCACAGGCTAATTCAAAACATTACTATTACACTATCCTCCTTCTACTAACAACTTCCAGAATGGAATATCTTTTTTCACGGCAATAAAAATTCATTGCATTATCTTCAGTAGAGATATATAGAATTACTCCATAAAGCAAATGCTAGAAATCGTAAATTTCGAGGCGAAAACTGCATTGAAACGATGAGATGAAATGGATGGAATGACATGAAAATGCACGTATATACGCAACATCTACATAATGCGTCGTTGCAAATATAAACTTGCAAAAGTCACTCCTCTACGTCCATTGCATTCAATTCATACATAAGTTGCAAGCACCGTACTGTCTCAAATGAAACCCCGGCATAAATTCTCCAAAATTAACGGGGAAGGGCATTTGAGGAGTGATCTTTCTAAAAGGAAGCTATCGCTTCCTAAAATCGCATGTTTGATGTATCCTGTACTAAAATCTAAAATCATAACACATGT
>JAARMF010003724.1:0-16790 GCA_022844705.1 Toxascaris leonina
AACTTATCACCATATCACGAGAAAACTCTTCATAAAGAAATTACCGTAAAAACAGTCATTGCAGTCGCAAGTGAAACAATAAAAATCGTAACACCATAATAGATTCCTGTAATATATTTTCTATTTTGCTTATTCTCTCGATGATCATTTATTCGTGTTAAGTGGGTGAACAGGAAAATGATTGATTGAGGTGGATAGCTCACCCGATGGCACTAAGGATTTAATTTCAACTACATCGAACGTGTAAAATTTATACCGGGTGATTCGCTGAATATTTTCAAAGAAATGAAAACAATTTTTAATCACCTTACCTATTCTACGTCATCTAATTGCATTACCGTTCTTCCGGTACCTCAATCTTAAGCCTTTGCAGATATGTTGCAAGTGGTAGACTGAGGTTTTTGTTAACGATGCATAGATTGAGTTAAAGCCTTAAGGGCTCAAAACTCTGTTTCGTTCTGTGATATTCGCAAATGGTGAGAGCAAAGTTGGTGTTGTGCGTTTCAAAGCAATGCTGAGATCTACTTCAGTTATTCGCCTTTGAAAATGCATTATGCCTCATTATGGGAGTTTGTCGAATTTCATCGTCCCAATACTGCTCAAAGCACTTATAGATCAATCGGATGTACTCAAGTCGTATTTTCTATCAAAATTCCCACCATAACATCACTTTTACAGAGAATAAAACCCATGATTTATTCTCCTTAACGATCTGTATCACATGGTCAATTATCTACAAAACATCGCTTTACGATGTAAATAGCTTCACAATCAAAAAGTGTTCTACATCAAGCTTTACGTCAAAAATAACGTCACTTCACAAATGCGCATAAAAATGCAAATTTTATGTGCATTTGTGAAGTTGCATTCGAAGATTGCTTTATGACAACGTTATGTCTCTGAATTATGCACACACATGTATTTATCTCTTTTTTTTCCAGTAGTTTCAGCTTACAAACAACAAAGCTAAGTGAAAAGAAATTTAGCTGCTGAAGTGAACATCATATTTCACGTTAATATATATCAGCTTTAGAAGAATTTATAAGCACTTAAAGGAGATAAGAAAAAATATATGCGTTCTACACCGAGCGGAACTCAAAAAAATACGGATTTCTACGAGTGGTTGGATCGGCCAAAAGTTTTCAATGATTTTGTTGAACGGGAGAGCCTGAACCCCTGAATATGGTAGATGTGAGGATTCGATCTAACCGATTTGGAAAATGCTCCAGAATAGATCCAATTCGGGAAAATTTGAAATCTAGCTTGGACGAGTGATCATCGATGAAGTGGTCATTAACTCTTCTGCTAGATTTAACAGTGTAAATCGTTAATCAAATCGTTAAATATAAAGGACTGTAGATCTTGAAGAAATTACAGAACTTGACGAGTTGGAACTTGGGATAACATTAAATATGTGGACAATTCCATCGGAATTCTATGACGATGAATGTTCTTCTGATGAATATCCTCAAAGCAACGAGATAGTACTGTGCATAATTAAATGAGAAAGCTTCTCACCTATAAGCGGAAGTGCTTCCGAGGTGGGTGGCATTCCTTCCGCTACAAGCATTAGAAAAACAGTTGTCGAAAGCAGTGAGGTGATTCCTATAATTGTGAGTGTATAAGGGTGATATATCCGTTCATATGATCTCAGATATAATTTACAAAATGACGACTGTAGAGTAACGTATAGTAACTCTTTAACTCATATAAGAAAAGCGCATAAGTGATGCATATTCATAAAATTTCCATATATATTTTGTTCATTTTCGATTTATTTGAAATTTTTTGCGAAGATTCTTGAGAAGAGAAGAGAGAGGAAATTAATTATATATATTTAAGTCAAGAGAGAGTAGTGACTTTGGATTATATTGATTGCTAATTATTTTATTATTTAACTCACAAAGAAGGAAGTGAAAATAATCATCTTTTTCGTTAATCAATGATATTAAAGCATAAGAAAAATCATGTTTTCATCATATACACACAAAGATGTTTCACAAATAATTCATGAAAACGTCAGATATTCTGAGAAAATGAGGAATGATGCGGAAACGAGAGCATCACAGCGGAAATATATTTGGCGAGGAATGCAAAAGCGAAATGCGCATCGCTTTTGCTGACGTTTCTAGAAGTTCTTTTTTCTCAATGTTAATTGATTGCTTCCAATAGAGATGTCACGAATGAAATATGCCTCCATCTCCAATTTTTTTTTAAATAAGGAATTTTAAGAGTTTAATGAGTTGATTTCAAGTATAACATTTGACATTGATGTCTTCGATTCAAAAGAAGCTATAGACATTTAAAAAAGGACAAATCCACATGCATTTTACTGCAAACGGCTCTTATTATAAGCTCCTCAGGAATTTCTTGTGGGAGAATTATATCGACGGTCGAATCAATTGAAAAGCAAAAGAATAAAAAAGAAATTATTATGCAAATCCTAGCATTTGCCATTTACTTGCGAAAATGGGTGATGGGATGCGAAATTGGGCAATGGGATGCGAAAGTGGCTGGTGAGATAAACGCCAATCAAAAGCACATCAATACCTCTATAAGCTTCTCCACTTGTTTTGCGCTCTTATCATCGCAAGATAAGAAGCTGAGAAGGAAAAAGTTTCCAGGATAAGAAAATTTGAAAAGGTGGAAACAACGCGTTCATCACGAAGACTATCCTTGTTCTAAGTGAGCCATATTTAAAATATTACAGCAATATTCAGCGGAAGTGTATAAAGTTCGTTCTATCCTCAGTAGTGACAGTCATAGTTCATTTCAATTGTGGAATCGAAAGAAGATTTCTAGAGGAAATGTGAATCGTTTTGAAATCGCCTATGGCTTTATACAGTCGCAAGACCTTGTGCATTCAATCGTATTTCAAGTACTCAAAGTCGTAGTATATTAAGTTCATTTCGAGTGCATCTTAGGTTGATTTCAAGTGCATATTAAGTTGATTTCAAGTACGTATTAAGTTCATTTCAAGGGCAAATCAGACCCATCTCTATCTGAGCTAGTCTTTTCATTTTCGCAGATGTACTTTCAGTACATTCTATTCATTGTGATTATCGAATAACATTTGACTTTTGAATTTCCCACTCAAATGAGCACCGACCATAACTTGCAGTCATTAAACTAAAACCTCTTTGGTATATTTTCTGCATCGATGATCCACATTAACGCTAACAGACAATTGAGGCCTTTCACTTTGTTAGGTAAACACTGAGAATAGTATCAAAGAATTTTTCTTTCCAAACAGAGTTTATATTTGACGTCTCTCTTAGAACAAACTTCTGTTATAAAGATATGTCCATCGCTTTACTCATAAATATTTAAGCAGTCCAACAGATATTCAGCTTGCAAACGCAGGTCATTATAGTATACCGGAAGAACTCGTTCCGATGTGAACTCCACACCAGTTACTGCAACGCCTCGACTCCTTCTCCCTTCGCCCCGCCTCCCCTCCCCACCCCCTCTTAACCCTCATTCTGAATCCCAGGTTAAAACTGAAAAAACACACATATAAATAATCCTCAAACACTGGAATATTACGCACTACAAAAGTAGCTTGCCTGGACTTTGGAAGAATGAGACTTTTTGCTTTCTAAGCAAACTTTCGCCCTCGAAGATCTTGGAAAAATTATAGCCCAGGGGCTTTATTTGAAACAATGCACTCAATTCATTCAGAATAGTATGAAATCAAATACTGCTGATACATACCTAGAGTGACTTTCTCGCCGGAATCGGAAGGCATATAAAATCCTAGCAAAGCGATAGCGCTGATTAAAACACAAGGCAGTATAAGGTTGAATACCTGAAAAATGAGTTCTAAAAACGTACAGACAGTCTAGATAACTATATATCGAAAGTTTGTTGCATTCCTCCTCTCAGTCAAATGAGGTGAAATTTTGAAAAGTTTAAAGACGCACTGCAGAGAATCTGCTCAGAGTGTTCACGCAATGAATAATGAGATTGATGTTTTCTTCTACTGCATTCGGCTTGCATAAATATTTCCGGTGAAAGAAATGAATTTGCTTAGTTGCAAGCAAGTGGAATATTGTGTAGAATATGCTGATAAGCAAGCGTCTTTGATCAATCAATTTCCTAAGCTAAAAATGAGCATAATAGAAAAAAGATGTAGCCAAAACTTGTGTAGTAATAAAAATTTATAAGCATTTTGCATAGTGATCTATTTATGTTGTAATTAACCCAAATTTTTTCGCACAAATCTTTCACAGTTTCTTCTATAGTCCACTCACTAAAATTTGAAAATCTTTAATGTAAAATATGTGTCAAATTTTTCCACCTTCGAATATCTATCACTGATCTCGAATTATGCGAATCAAAACAAAAGACGGTAGAGAACGTCATTCTCGTTTGTCAGCAAAATTCCGATAATTTAGCTCCAACGTTTCTCTAATTGAAACTACTGAACGAACATATAGATACGTACACATATATACAGACATAATAATGCCCGAAAAAAAACATCATCATTCACAAAGTAATAAACTGTGCAGCTATAAAGATCCACAATTCAAGAGAACCTGGCCACCCATAAAACTTTCAACACAAGTGAAATAATACGGGTATACAAGCTGGTGAATTATGAATTTTTCGAGATAACACAAAAGACGGGAAACAAACGGGTTGGTAGATGAGACTAAAATAGTCTACTCTTAGACTACAGACNNNCAGACGAGGACAATTCGACATCAGTATTACTTTTGCGTGGATATTTGAGCGGATATAAAGCTTAAAAAATGCTACAACTTATGTGCCACTTATTAGAACTCACTCTTTAGCAATTCATAACAACATGCATCATCAAAACTACATCCTTTAATATATTTATGTTGTAAGTTAATGATTGTACAAAGCGTTATGCGTGTTTGATTTCGGCAAAGATTAGCGAGAATCACATCAAATGAAGTGTTTAATGTCGAATTGCTGCGAATGAACATTGCAAATGCAGAATTGCAAAGGCGAATTATGCAAAAATACGTTTGCATTTGCAATGCAAAAGCATATTTACAATTACCATTTTGGAAGTAGTAAAAACAGCACAACTAACTCACATAAAACATTGGTCTCCTTTGAATACTAATATGAACATCGACGAATGGATACGGTTCCGGACAACAGCTATATATTATGTAGTTTTTCTCGGCACTGAAATATTGTACACATATAGAGCGGAATTATGATATAGCAACCTTGCTAAACTTGCTAAAGAAATGTCTTTAATGTATAGATCACCTCTAATCTTCTTTTGATTCAGCGACAGGTGTTTTCGCTTAATGAGTTCCACATTGATCGGGCCCTGAAGTGAAAACTGAAAACCAATTTCTCTAAGCGGATGGGGTGAACCCTAGCCCAGTTATGTGACTCCGTGTGATTCTAGATCATGCAAAATGTTCATAAAATCTTCAACGAAAACACTGAAATGTTATGTGGAATTATGGAAACTATTACACCTGAAATCAATTTTCGTGTAAAAAATGCTCCACTTACCGTATTAAACTGAGATGCCATTCAGTGCTCGTCATAAAATTAGTTTCATCACCTGAAATTTGCAGGATCATCGCTCGAAAAATTTCCCAACACCTATCGATGTTGCGATTATTTTTCTGCTGTATTTGAAGCACTATTAAAGAGATCCAAATAAGAATTGATGCTCTATAGACAGCATAAGGTAGATGATATCCTATTCAGGTGAAACATTTGTTCATAGAATCTTGATAATCGAGCTAATCAACACACTCATTACCACAAATATCCTCTCTCAGTTAGCATTTCTCAAAATCAATTTGATTTCCTTCTCGATATCGCTATAGATGGAGAAGAAAATCGAAGTTTTTCTTTCAACGAAGTTCAACTTCATAATGAGCTGAAGAACTGAAAGCTCAAAATCTCGACAGCACACGCATCATTCCTTCACACCATCCTAGTCCAAAGTGAAGGGGGGAGGAAGGTGTTGAATGAGGACACAATGGGTATCTCTAAGCTACAGCAACACAACACCTCTTGACAAGGACATCATATCATCTTAGACAATGGGAATCTATCTGCGAGAAAGTTCTCATCGGAGTGGTTGAAAATGGGTTGGAGGGTGAGCGTTAACTCTGAAGTGAATTCCATTCATATATGGACATACGATCAAGTACAATAAAATAATTAAACAACATTTACCCTTCTCGGAGTTCAGTAGAATGTCAATTTTCGTGCCATCATATGCCCATGATGCAAATTTCAGTACACAATTCTGAAAAAAAAAAAGCAATGAGTTGCATTGTCGACATAACATCATTGAATAACATCGTTGAATAGCACATATGAATGAATGCCTTTCTTCAACGACTCTTCTGGGAATGCGTTAAATATACGACACTCGACGATAGACAACTCCATTGAAACGCACAAAATAATGTTCGTTCCATTTTGCACAAAACGAGTAATCTTCTAGATCGCATTCGTAAAAGAGGCAGAAATGAATGGCATACACCCGATTCTTTGCGTCTTAGTTTGCTTGAATATTTGTGCTGCAAGATGCTTCATCGGCTTTTTCAGCGTTTCCCCCTCGAAAAAAATTTCCGCCCTCGTTGCATATTGCCCATACTCTTATTTTTGCAGTTATTGCGGTATTGCAATAGCTGAAAGACCAGCGAGTACGTGAAGGTTTTAACGGCGCATTGTGAGTTCGGTTTATGTGGGCGTTAGAACGCTTGCCGTTCCGGAAACGTTGTGTTCCCCATCCGTAACAAAAGCCATTTGTTATTTGCTCATGCAATATTTAATGTCATAATAAATCAATTGCAATAGAATTGCACTAAACGGCACAGAAGCGAATTTAGTTTCGACTTCAACTGAATTGAAGTTATTTTGCATCGAATCTTACTTGAATTTTAACCGAATAAGAAATGAATCTGTAATGAATTTCGATTGAATTTCAAGTGAATTGAATTCATCTCAAACCAAGTTGAATTGAACTGGATTTGGATAGGATTCGAAATGAACTGAATTAAATTGAACAGAATTCATTTGAATCGAGTCGAAGGGAATAGCTTATTTTGCCGATAGGTCATTCACCTTTAGAGATATTAAAAACAAGTTTTGTAGCAGATTCTTCTTTTGTGTATGCAAATGTCTTATCGTGATTCTGCCTTATCGTCTCAATTTCAATCCTTTCGATGGCCGTACGTATCCATCATCTATTCCAGAACATAATGGCATTCATCATAACCACGCAAGAAATGTTTACATCAGCCGAAGTGTTTTTAGTTTCACATGGACAAGCGCAATAGAATGTCGAAAGATGCAAACGACCTAGATGATTAGTCGTTGTCGTTTGGCTAAATAACATCCCACATGCCACTCCCCATCCTTGACGAGAAAAGCTTAAAATCATATCGCAATAGAAGGAATTGTGAACACTACTGATTCGTGCACGCTTCCGCATCGGATGCTTGAAGCGAGGATGTTGTATAGGAATTGTTCAGAGAAAAAATCATATTCAGAAGCCCACACAAAACGAAGGATATTGAGGTAGGACTTAAAGCTCGAAAGCTTAAACCACCGCAGGACACTCGATCATCAATCCCTTACAGCGAATGAAAGAAGGGCTGCAGTCGTGTGCGTGCGGAAAGGTAGAAAATAATGTGAGCATGACCTCTTCTTATGTGAGCATGACCTCTTCTTCGTCAATCGACGTGCGCTCAATCATATTGTAGGTAACAACACCGATTATCAGCGCATCACACTTGGAAACTTTAGGAGCATCAATTAGCTCCTCCTCCTCCTCCCCTCCACCGTCACCCACAATAGGTCAGATGCGCCAGTAGACATAATATAAGACCTCAAACAAAGATGCCTAAGCGAAGGGACTTCGTCATGTGTTTATAACGAAGCATTTTTAGATTTGGATTAAACGTTTAAACGATGGCTATATATGTTGATGGGGTCCATTTTTGTCTAGTTCTAGTGCACAAAAAACCGAATTAAGATTTCATAGAAGAGCGTTTGCGAGAAACAAAAAACAAAGAAGGAGTGAGGGCGTCTTTGATGGCACTAAAGCGCTCTTCTAATTTATGCAGAAAATGAATCGCTTAAAAGCTAGCGCCGTCCTGTTTCCGAAAAAAGGATTGCGATCTTTGCATTTGAATGGAATTTGCATGAGAACTGCAAATATTCGCGCGATTTAACGGTTAGACGGATAGCACCAGTTCGAAGTGAATCAGGTCGCGCGGAGAACCGAAGAATCGTTGTTGTGCAAAATGCACGCCCTCTGTGGGACTCGAACCCACGACCCTCAGATTAAAAGTCTGATGCTCTACCGACTGAGCTAAGAAGGCTCACGCAGATGGATCTTACACAATGCCTGTTGTTCTTCGCTCATTAATAATTTTTCAAGCCGAACATTTTTGTTCCGAGAGATCTGTGGCTCGAAGAATGTCGGAATCTTCAAGTCGAGTTTATTAGAAAAAAAAAGGAGAATATCTGGACTGGAAATCTACGTGTGCAGTTGATTGCGTNGAAATCTACGTGTGCAGCTGATTGCGTAATAAATAACGACTAAACCACTGTAAATACTGCTCGGAAATTGACGTAGTGAAGTCGCTTTTCACTGCTAGAAGTCGGAAACGTTCTGCGTAGAACTGCAATTATAAAAATCGTGTGGAACAGCCCTATACAAATAGCGTATTTCGAGCGGAAGGAAAGATTAAGAGGATGAAAATAGGTGAAAAATTACCTGAAAATCGAATGGATAGTATCGTACATCAAGAGGGCAACTACTTTTGAATATACCGGCCGCCGACCACGATACATTGCCTTGAAAATTGACGAGCACATCGGTGCTCATCACCGACTCTTTATAGTGCGCATCTGCGCTGAAACGTTATCACTTATCTTTCACATAACCTTTTGCGATCTTTCACAAAAAGTGAATCACAACTGTACTTGTCATATCTTTTGCCGGCAAGCTTTTCGTCTGCTTATGGAACTTCATTTTGACACATATAATTTAAACTGTCAGCTAACTATCAATATTGCTGTTCATTTTCGATTGCTTACCTCTTACATATGTAATTCTGGCAGCCCAGATGAGATATCAGTTGTATCATTTTGAAAGTGATGTCAGCTGTAGGCGCCGCACACAGTATAATTACGTATTATTTGCTATCAGAAATAAATTCAATTGGAAATGGGGAAATTCTATAGGAAAAATTCGAATTATACTTTCGTGACCATTTTCGATCAGAATGGCATTCCTATAATCTCTTATGGGCATATTTCGTCGAAAGAATGTCAATAAATATAAGATTAAGACAACCGCCGATATTATACCTATCTATCTCACAAGGTTCTTTTCCTATTGATGCAAGTCCTACTTTATTTCCCGAGGGTATAGCCAGAGTTGTTGTATTTCCATTATTGCTGATAGTTCAAAAGTATATTGATAGTGGTGAAATACCGTTTATATGGGAGCACTACCTTGTGTCTTTGTTCTATAAACAATCGACTGCAAACTTATAACCATCAAAAACATTGTCTAGCTGTTAGCAATGGTCAATAAACTCTTGCGAATTCTTGCTGTATATATTCGCTGGATAATAAGCGGAAAGTTGTGATATTAATCATGAAATCGATGATCATTTTATTCCCTCCTAACAATGTCTTCTATCTGGCCTATCTAGTTCACCACTACGGACTGAAGAGAGTATATAGATATATCATATCTGCCTTCTGCAGTAGTAACTGACAAACTTCATACGCCAAGCTATCCGCTCAGTAACATTTGCATCTGTTGGATTTCACATTCTTTTAAGAGTTAACTCACTCAATCTGTGCTCATCGATCGGCTTATAGAGTTGTCGCATTTCTGAAGCTTTGTTTAGTGAGGCACTAAGTTCTCTTTTAGAAGCTTCTTTTTCTTCAATTCGCAAAAGATTGTGATTGACCGTCAAACAAACGTTTATTGTTTGCTGATGACACAAAACTTTAAATGTCATATAACTCAGAAATTATTTACTTCTCTTTGAAGCAATGATTAGCTAATGAGCAATTGTATTTATTATCGAAGAAATATGCGGACATTTATATCAGTCGAACATAAAAATATCTTGCTTATTGTTTGATAAAGTTCTAAATGTGTTGCATGTTATTCATAAATTGGAATTGTTTAAATTGCCGATATATATATATATATATATATATATATATCCTACTTGTATACCACACTCAAAGCTTCGCTACTGTTTAATATTGATGATGTGAATTTGACAGAGGGCATACAAAGAACGTTCACTGAAAAAGCGTTCATTTCTTGCTCTCTCTTCGCCTATATCTATTGAATAACTATCAAGTACATTGATGTTACATTGATTAACTTTCTTCAAATTATGCAAATTTGCATAAATTCTATCGTTACAAGCTGAAAGTTCGATCACTTATACGCAGCTATGAAATGCATTACACTTCTTCATTCATCACGTAAGGCAATACCATCAAGTGCTGCAAAGCGATATCGCTAAAGCTCTATCACTCCACCATTTCAGATATCGTCCCATTGAAACCTATCTTGTTCCTTTCTAAAAAACGATGTTTCACGAATTACTTTATTCACCTGATCAGCTTTTAACTGTGGACTCTTTTTTCTATCATTTCAAATTTTACTGCTCTTACGTGAGTTTCTTCATACGAAGCTCACTTTTTCTTTTTTAGAGTCGCTATGAAATGATATCAGTACCATAGATCTTCGAGAGGATCAGTGAATGAATTCTCCAAGTTATCTCAATCCGTTCGCAAACACCAATTTCCTTCTTGCCCACTCCGATGTATACTCTCAGTTTCATTTTTTGCTCAACAGTATTGATATTGNACTCAACCGTATTGATGTTGTCGAAAGATTAACTAAAAGACGTTTTCTTCAGTACTGGATTTGTATATGTAAATCCTTAAAAGATCGAGTTTCGAACCGGATGGAGACGAAAAATGAATTTCTGATTGTGGATTTGTTCAGTGGATCATTTTTCAGACGCTCTTTTAGGGGTCATATCATCGTGCCCATTGCTTTTATAAATCGATTTTGAATGAGCGGTTGGGAGGGGGAAGGGGAGAGCCTATAAAAGCACATTTCTTGCTAGCTTTTCTGAAACAGATGGCTTAAGTTTTTCAATGACAAGCTTAGAAATAAACATGTTGACGAGCAATGGACGGAACACTGGTAAGGGGTCGTTTTGACGATAAAGCAAAAGTGGCCTAGTCTCGGCTGAAGGAAAGATCTGGTCAGCTTTTGGTTGGAGGTAGCAGGCCTTAAATGATATGAGTTTATGTATCTAANGCTCAACAGTATTGATATTGTCGAAAGATTAACTAAAAGACGTTTTCTTCAGTACTGGATTTGTATATGTAAATCCTTAAAAGGTCGAGTTTGGAACCGGATGGAGACGAAAAACGAATTTCTGATCTTGGATTTGTTCAGCGGATCATTTTCGAGACGTTCTTTTAGGGGTCATATCATCGTGCCCATTGCTTTTAAAAATCGATTTTGAATGAACGATTGGGAGGGGGAAGGGGAGAGCCTATAAAAGCACATTTCTTGCTAGCTTTTCTGAAACAGATGGCTCAAGTTTTTCAATGACAAGCTTAGAAATAAACATGTTGACGAGCAATGGACGGAACACTGGTAAGGGGTCGTTTTGACGATAAAGCAAAAGTGGCCTAGTCTCGGCTGAAGGAAAGATCTGGTCAGCTTTTGGTTGGAGGTAGCAGGCCTTAAATGATATGAGTTTATGTATCTAATGCGCATTATTTTTCGACACCTTTACAGATACGATTGCAGTAGTTGTTAACGAGACAATACGNGTCGAGTTTGGAACCGGATGGAGACGAAAAACGAATTTCTGATCTTGGATTTGTTCAGCGGATCATTTTCGAGACGTTCTTTTAGGGGTCATATCATCGTGCCCATTGCTTTTATAAATCGATTTTGAATGAGCGGTTGGGAGGGGGAAGGGGAGAGCCTATAAAAGCACATTTCTTGCTAGCTTTTCTGAAACAGATGGCTTAAGTTTTTCAATGACAAGCTTAGAAATAAACATGTTGACGAGCAATGGACGGAACACTGGTAAGGGGTCGTTTTGACGATAAAGCAAAAGTGGCCTAGTCTCGGCTGAAGGAAAGATCTGGTCAGCTTTTGGTTGGAGGTAGCAGGCCTTAAATGATATGAGTTTATGTATCTAATGCGCATTATTTTTCGACACCTTTACAGATACGATTGCAGTAGTTGTTAACGAGACAATACGAATTACGCTTGCATCTCGATCTACAAGCATTCCACTTACAAGCATCACAAAGAAATGAACGCCGACGAATAATATTGAAGGAGCATTCATGTGAGGGGCACATAGTCGTTCGTATTATCGGAGCAAAATTCCCGAAAGTTTATTCAATGTGTCTTATTTATGAAATAATTTATGATTAGCGTCACTTTTTTATGAATGTTGTAATCAATGAATGAACAATTCGATAGAGATATCCGAAAATAATAGCAACTCGCAAGCGGCCTTTGAAGAGAATGATGGCCACATAATCTAGATGTCTTTCTATTTTCCACCCATATTCGTGCACCTCAGTGTCTTCCGTTATCGGGCATAAGTAATTTACGATGTTAAGTGTATCAATGAGGTTTCTCTTATGTCCGTTTGTGAAGATGATGCATCTTCCAGCTTGAAGCTTGAAGAAATATTTGTGGGCAGATATCCTTCCCCCACCCCCTCTCCCATTGCCAAAAGGAGTTCATTTCCGGACAATATTTGAATCAGATTTGGCTAAAATTCCCTCGAACTTTCCGTTCAAAATGTGAAGTCGCAATTCCACAACAATTTGCTCGAACCGAAAATCTTGCATTTTTTCAGCCATTCATGGCCAAAAACGGACATAAAATACCAAATCTGTTGTAAACCTCAATTACTCCCCTCGTTTAGGGTAACACTTTGTAACTTTTATCAACTTATGCGTGTTCGCAAATTTGTACCTTAGAGAACATTATTGCAAGGTTGTGCCTGCCCGTATTTATGTATTTGCCAATTTTGGAAGACACTATTTATGGAACATCCATTTCCGCNAAAATCGATTTTGAATGAACGATTGGGAGGGGGAAGGGGAGAGCCTATAAAAGCACATTTCTTGCTAGCTTTTCTGAAACAGATGGCTCAAGTTGTTCAATGACAGGCTTAGAAATAAGCATGTTGACGAGCAATGGACGGAACACTGGCAACGGGTCGTTTTGACGATAAAGTCAAAAGTGGCCTAGTGTCAAATGAAGGAAAGATATGGCCGGTGGATATAAGCTATAGCCAGTTGTGCCTCTGGGTCGCTTAGCCACTAATTTAACGCCTGAGGCCACTTTGACAACCGTATTCTCAATTAGCAGGCCTTAAATGATATGAGTTTATGCATCTAATGCGCNTATGTATCTAATGCGCATTATTTTTCGACACCTTTACAGATACGATTGCAGTAGTTGTTAACGAGACAATACGAATTACGCTTGCATCTCGATCTACAAGCATTCCACTTACAAGCATCACAAAGAAATGAACGCCGACGAATAATATTGAAGGAGCATTCATGTGAGGGGCACATAGTCGTTCGTATTATCGGAGCAAAATTCCCGAAAGTTTATTCAATGTGTCTTATTTATGAAATAATTTATGATTAGCGTCACTTTTTTATGAATGTTGTAATCAATGAATGAACAATTCGATAGAGATATCCGAAAATAATAGCAACTCGCAAGCGGCCTTTGAAGAGAATGATGGCCACATAATCTAGATGTCTTTCTATTTTCCACCCATATTCGTGCACCTCAGTGTCTTCCGTTATCGGGCATAAGTAATTTACGATGTTAAGTGTATCAATGAGGTTTCTCTTATGTCCGTTTGTGAAGATGATGCATCTTCCAGCTTGAAGCTTGAAGAAATATTTGTGGGCAGATATCCTTCCCCCACCCCCTCTCCCATTGCCAAAAGGAGTTCATTTCCGGACAATATTTGAATCAGATTTGGCTAAAATTCCCTCGAACTTTCCGTTCAAAATGTGAAGTCGCAATTCCACAACAATTTGCTCGAACCGAAAATCTTGCATTTTTTCAGCCATTCATGGCCAAAAACGGACATAAAATACCAAATCTGTTGTAAACCTCAATTACTCCCCTCGTTTAGGGTAACACTTTGTAACTTTTATCAACTTATGCGTGTTCGCAAATTTGTACCTTAGAGAACATTATTGCAAGGTTGTGCCTGCCCGTATTTATGTATTTGCCAATTTTGGAAGACACTATTTATGGAACATCCATTTCCGCATATTTCTGTCTATATTTCAAGAAGCTGATTCATGTGGACGTAATGAAAAAAAGTCATATCATGACNAACGTGATGAAAAAAAGTCATATTATGACAGCTCTTTCGGCATCTTTGTCTGCTTGTCTAGAGTATTACTGGGCTAGCACTGGAATGACAACCACAAAATACCGAAATTTTGCCCGCTTCCTGTTTTGAGTAGAACTGATGGAAAAGAAAGAGAAGAAAATAATAGCTGGGAAAGTTGTATTGAAATCTGCTCAGAGGTGATAGGAAAAAAAATATAGAGAAAGGAGCATTCGATATGAAGACCCCCCCTGTTTCGATTCGCTCTTAGATCATCGATGCACTTATGAACGAAGAAATTTGCTCACAAAGGCTAATCAAAAGTACTAGAGTTCTACGCTAATGTTCAAAGCTTTATAGCCTCTAGAGGAATAATATCTTCGAAAAATTAGCTTAAAAGCTGCACCATTTAATATCGCCAACTGCAGTTGAGTCCTCTGGCTAGATGATTGTACCTTATCGATCCGAGATCACCTCTGAGTGCTTCATATCTCTATTACTATGTGTGAATTGCTTTCTTTGAATTTTTAAAAAAAAAATTAGAAGCATTCAATTGAACTTAAGCTAAAATGCAAAAAATATTATCTTATTCTCACCCCATAAATTTCATTCCCTAGAGCAGACTACTTCAATGAACATTTGTACACTTTTATGAGAGGAAATTTTTTCTACAAGCCAAACCTATATCATCCATCGAATGTAAAACTCTTCAACTATATAATTTGCATATTCCTCAACTTCGACCTGCATAAATTTATATTCATCAATAGATTTTAATATAAATCGAAATTAAAAAGTGATATTTTAGTTTGTTCTATTTAGCTATAAAATCTTTTTGAGGCATCGAAATGCATTCGAAAGAATCGATTGCCTCACTTGCATATACACACATTAGCCGTTACATTAAAAAAAAGACTCAAAACGAGTTGTGGAGAGTGTTGCCTCTTTAATAAAGCATAACGGTGTGCATTAGGCGAATTGATTTCGACTACTGTATTAGCAAGAATCGCATCTCGCTTATTAATAAAACAGAAGTATTTTTTTTATGAATTCAGTGACTTCAAAGATTACAATACACAATAATGGGATTGCAGAAAAATTTGAAGATAGAAAAGAGATTAAATAATAATAATAATGATAATAATAACAATAATAATGATAATGGCGATAATAATAATAATAATAATAATAATAATAATAATAATAATAATAATAATAACAACAGTAATAATGACGATGATAATAATGATAATAATAATAATAATAATAAGAAGAAGAAGAAGAAAACAGAACACCTGAAACGTATAAAAATAAAAAATAAATTCACACAAATAGTTTATCAATTTCCAAACACCGTTTCATTTAATCTTTTCTACTCTCACAACAATCACAAAGGTGTTCCAAACGATTGTCAAAAGAGTGATTTGAGTTACGAATGCAGCAACTTCCGAAGAACGTCACTATCGGTTTTATGTGATTCATTGGTTGCGAAAAAAATCTATATAAGTGTTGAATAGAAATGTTCTCAATTTGAATTCGAACGTATCTTCGTCATGAGAGAATGCGATGAGAAGGCTGCTATCCTCCTCTATATCTTCGATCTCATTTCACAAGGATACTTTTGCAAATCGAGAACCATCAACTATTCAACCTATTTCGAACATTCTATATTGCATAAACGATACCCCAGTAATGATTTTGTCACTTCAGGATGGTGAATTTCAATTGAACGGCTTCTCCTCATCGTTTAGGTGCAAAGCTATATAACAGTGGAGTGGATAACGTAGGATGAATACTGTTTCGCTCGAGATATGCATCTCACCTACAAGCCGAATTGTTGTCTACTTTTATGATGCCTTCTCAAGCATTTTTCACTTGTACTTGTTGGATATGCGCCTATAAAATCCTTCGATCACCCATCGATTTCGGTTATCGACCTAGAAATCTCTCTATTCAGGGTAGTTTTTATGTGATGACAAGCTCTCACATGGAGTGTGCAAGAAGTATTGGAGTTTGAGCATTAACGGGCGACATCCCACCACCGATATCAAAGGCTTTTTTTTGGGGGGAGGGGTGAAAAAGCTGGCGAAAAGGTATCTAAGCTGGTTTTACAACTTTGAAAAAGCATAATGGAGATCATCAACGATCGTCGATCATCATATAGCAGCACATATAAAAGTGCACTATATCGAAGAGCGTGTGGAACTGAAATGAATTCAAAAGAGGAAAGTTGAGGGAATCTTACTTGTTGTAAAGGATCACATCGGGCCTCCAAATACGCTCATAAGGTATATGAATAAATGTAACATTGTCGAACTCAGCTGGATCCCATACTAGCTTATAGTCGACCCAATTTTGACGGATCCA
>JAARMF010003726.1:0-10683 GCA_022844705.1 Toxascaris leonina
CCTATATTCTTCAAGAAATTCCTCCGAGAGAAATCAGCATTCAAATAGTCAAAATCACATTTTCAACGAAGTTTCAATGTTTTGATGAAGCAATGCATCGCTACAAACAGATTATGTTTGTAAAGTTTTCCTTCCAAAAGCATAAATCAGAAGAATTGCATTAATAGGTGGATTTAGGTATGTGAGAGATCGAATGAAGTCATCCACATAAAAGGCTTAGCGTATTTCAATTACTGTAGTGAAGGCGTGAATAGAGAAGAATATATTCTAGGCAATCGTATTGATATAGCTACTACAAATCAGCTAAATTTGAATACATCACTCGTATATACTGTATTCCATTCTAGGTTGCATTCTGCTATCCCATGCTTATGAGTTGGAGCTTTATTTGCCTGTGTAATGCAAAAAAAAAAGACAGCCATGAAATATATGTAGCACTAACTTGAGATGAAAGCAAATTCTCTGAGAGGCTCAATTTGCTGTTGCAAAATGGCCTAGCTTACATAGGCTGTTGTTGCCGTTGTACATAGCGTGACTCGTTTGTGTTCTCCCATTGTTGATACTCGCATTATTTCAATATTATTTTACGTAATTGTTATCAAGTATTATTTCTTGTTCACATAGTTCAACTTCAATTTTACCTTCATTATTTTGTGCTGTGATAATGTGATGCCTAACGAATACGTCGTATCGTATCTGTTGCCTCGTTCGCTTTGCATTCATTTACCCCCTTCAATTTTGAAATCTATCAGGTAGTCGATTGCTTCTAGGTTGGCGAACCCTGCTGCAAAGTGTATTTATGCATTCTGACACTATGAAGTTTACATATTTCTGTAGACTTGAGTGTGATGTTGCTTTGCTTCGACTATGTATATTTTTGTGATGTTTGTATATCATCACTATTCAAATTTGGTTTCTTTTATTTATTTCTTCAAAGAAGTCCTATTACCATTACTGTGCTGTCTGCAACCTTTTGAAAAAAAAAGTTTGTCTAAAAAGTGTAGATGGGACACTCGTGAAAAGTGATTTTATGCGATGCAATGCAAAGGACTGTGGACTTCACGGGGATGCCGACTAGACCAGTTGTCGAACTTAATAGCAGAGATGTGGATAGGAATGATACGCGAAACGTAGAAGGCTTGCTTCATCGACAAGGCTAGCTGCAGTACATACGAAATTTGGTTGAGAGGCAAAATCAAAAGATGCAATTGTATTGTCGCGATTGAAGAATATGCCGGAGAGAAGAGCAAGTTATGGGATTATTTCGAAGTTTGGAAAATGCATGAAAGATCCACCAGTAACAACTAGGAAAACATGATAATGCGTTCAAAATCGGTGATATGAAGTTAGCACCGATGAGCTCAGGAGATGCGCGAAGGGATAGCACGATAAGCGACGTTGGAACAGTGCGTGCAAGAGGCATGAATTTTAACGAAAGTGATAGCTAAAGGAGAATGATGAACGAACTTTTCTGTGATTTTCTTTTGTTTGCAATATTCCTTTGTGGGTTATACTTGTTAGATTATTTAAATGCATCGAGCTGTTGATAAATGATACAAAATTGACGCTATATATTGTCGTGCACGTAGATTTAGTGCATTAACAGGTAACAAGAGGTGTTGCATGAATCGATATTCTGTAATAGGTGAAGTTGTGCAGTTTTTATTGCCATCAAATATCGCCGTCAGCAAATTGGCAGGTTTATTTTGATTCAAACCTAATCTTGCTTTCCCACCTTTCTCAAGAAGTGGTAACATTTTATCCTTTTCCTCAAGAAACCAAAGCTGCATTATTGTGGCAAAGTCTAGGTCTAGGTCTTGGAGTTCCACATTGCTCATTCTTTCAAATGTCACAACTGATGCTCTCAACTCCATACGTGCAGATTGATCGTTCAGCGAAACAACGGCTCTGAAATGCATCAATGAGGGATTTGATATTTCGAAATTGATTTTCAAGAATCACTTAGCTTATCTAAAATGGAGAATTGCGGGAGTTGTAGTTAGATTGGATAGCTCCAGAACTTTCAAGAATAATGCACGGTAGGGACAGACAGACTGATAGCGGCACATTGCTGTTAAATCCAGAATCAGATTTTAAACGGCCGAAGCGAATTCCATAACCGTTCTCCCGGTTGTAACGTCAACCATAGAGCCTTGAAAGTAACTAAGACATAGGTGGAACTTGCGTTGTCCGCCTATATGAATTGTTGAAGTACTTAACACATAAAATCTCCACTCCATCTTTGTCCTTACCCTTTTTTTTTCTAGATTTTTATTTTAGTGCACGTTCCAAAGGAATGCTGTTATCTCTCGTTTGACTGAGAGCCTATTAATATCACTTTCGATTAAGTTGCAGATGTCGTCTTTTATTGTAGTTTTTAATTGTAAATTTGTTTTCTTGTAGGGAGTAAAGTTACGTGAATTGTTAATNGTGCAGATGTCGTATTTTATTGTAGTTTTTAATTGTACATTTGTTTTCTTGTTGGAGTAAAGTTACGTGAATTGTTAATATATTGATCAAAAAAGGTTCTGCGCTATACTTGTGCCAAACGGCTCTAAATAGAACTTGCTTCGATTGTGCCTCGAAAATTTTGTCCACTTTTGTCCGATTGACCGGCTGGTATTTTATAATTGTTCATCAATAGAAGTGGATAGAAATGACCGATCTTTTTAAGTTGCGGCTAAAATCTGTTCGGTTGATTAAAAAGCCGAGTACAGTCGGTTGATAACGGCTCTTTTTTTCGCCTTTGTTCGACTTAAACTCGATTTCGACTGCAAGCTAACGATTACGATTATCGTTGATAAGTCTGCTTCCCATGCTTTGCCCTTAGCTCGATTATCCTGCTACCGTTTCTGTTTCTGCCGTCTGTAAGATTTCAAAGATTGTTGCTGTTCGATGCTTGTTTGGGTTGTGCTTACTTTGCCATATCGAGGTTTTATTCCTTTCCGCTTTCTATCCCAATTACTTTTGCTGAGCGACCTCTCGCTTGACCAATCTCCATTGGAATGCGCCATCATCGACTGTGTTTCTTTTGTGGGAATTTCTTTCTTCTCTGAGAATAGTTGCATTTTCATGACAGTGTTGGTAGGCGAGCGATCTTGTAATGTATTCGAGTTTTTCGATCGAAAAGGGGCTCATTGAGAGGGGCATGGCCATCCCTTGCCTAGAAATAGTGGGAGAAGGGATTTTCCTCCCAGATGGTTGTTTTATTATACGTGTACTGCCAAAGTTTTGAAGCGTGGTTGGTGGGGAGGGGAGGGAGGGGGCAATCGTGTGGGGTGTTATGTGATAATATTACCGCTTCTGCATACGTCTCAAACACCCCTGCATTAAGTGACTAGTTCAGAGTAGAAACGTATATAAGGGTGAACAGACAAATGTGGCAAGGTACATAGTGGTATCAACTGCTTGTTCCCGGGTTATATTGGAAACGATCAGGGCAACTCCTAGGAGCGTTCTCGAGTTTTACTTATTGCAAAAATGCTAGCTTTCACAGACAAGCAACTTCTTCCTAAATTGCGATCTGCTTGGCTGTAGATTTTGGGTGACATTTTGTCGCATTTGTCGTAATGTCATAATGACCTTTTCGGAATCACACAATTTTTGAGAAATTCTTGCGCTTACTGCGCATTGCTGAATGGACGGTATTGTCCACTTTGATCGAGTTATGTGCATCTCCTCCAGTTTCCTTTCTGATCCGTGCTTTCCTGACTTCATTTTGTTAGACTTGTGTGGTTTCAGGTAGGCATCATTAACACCATGCATATGCACATTCCTTTTTCCAAATGTTGCTGGCTACTGTTTTTAGTCAGAATTTTGCTGGTATTTATTTCCTATCGCTTCTTTGATTATGGAGAGAATGTTTTGGGTTTGTAGGTTCTCTACATCCGTCACCCGATATTTTTATGCGTGCTCGCGTCACAGGTGACCTCACCTCATTTCTTTGCCTGTTGGGGCGGGTAAGAATACGTCGGACTGGTCTCAGACCAGACACCTTAAATCTTATCTCAGTTGAACCTATTCGGATGACTGGTTTTATTTATTCATTTACTATTTATTTATTTATTTCACGTCCCAAGGTGGGAAAACATACAAAAGTATGTAAGCATGATTGGGAAGAAGAAGAAGACGTTAGCAAAGACAAAATTTGGGAAATTAGACATTTAGAACATGAGAGCAGCAATAGTGTGTAGATCGAAGCGACTCAGCCGCAGTTTAAAAACTGAAGGAGTGGGTGCATTGACAATATCGGCAGGAAGCAGATTCCAGACTCGTACAACACGAAACTGGAAGCTGTGTAGAACACTATTTTTACTGCAACACTTTTTGACGAGCTGAAACCGATGTACACGTCGATTACGGGGAGGAGCGAACTGAAATAATTCTGTGAGCGGGATATCGGAAAAGCCGAACACAATTTTGTAACAGAGTATCAAATCAATCTCGAGTCTGCGATATTCTAGCGATTCTAAATTGAAGATTTTTAGTCTGGTAACATAATTTGGCTGATACGGACCACGGTAGATTTTGCGAAAAGCGATGCGGGTGAAGCGTTTCTGAACATTTTCTACTGACCTGATATCAGAAATCAAATAAGGAGACCACACAGGAGTGCAATATTCCAAAATAGGTCGGCAGTAGGCGATAAAAGCATTTCGGTAATGCTCAATACATCTATGCTGCAAAGCGCGGAGGATATAGTTTGCAATTTTTGACGACTTCTCAGTAACAATAGAGCACTGCAACTTCCACTGAAGTTTTGAGTCAATTGTGACACCAAGGTCACGAACACCGTCTGTAACGGAAAGAACATCACTTCCCAATCTGAGAGGATATTCTTGTCGGAAATTGATATGAAGCACATGGCATTTTTCATGGGAAACATTTAGCTGCCATAATTTTGACCAGTTGACAAATTCATTAAGATCGCTTTGCAGAATATGGAGGTCATAGGTGGGATCATGCAATGGGCGATAAATTTTGAGGTCGTCGGCAAAGAGCTTAGTACAGCTCAGAATATTATCGGAAGCATCGTTGATGTATATGAGGAACAAAATTGGACCCAAGACACTTCCTTGTGGCACGCCACTGAGGATTGGGTGTGGAGTGGAGTAGGTGCCTCCTATTCTCACCTGGTAACTTCGCCCACACAAGAATGCTCTGATCCACTTCAGAAAGGTACCGACGACGCCATATTTCTCTAGTTTAAAGAGTAGCTTTTCGTGACTGACGGAGTCGAAAGCTTTAGCATAATCGAAGTACACAATTTCGGTCTGAACTGCCATATTCAGCGAAGGCACCCAGTCGCCCAGGCACGAAATAAGCTGCGACAACGTTGACCGACCAGGAACAAAGCCGAATTGAGCGGGGTTCAGAAGGCTGTTTCGCGTGAAGTGGTCCATCAATGCGTCCTTTACGATTATTTCAAGAACCTTACAAACAGACGAGGTCAGACTAATCGGAATGTTTTGACCCGGAATGTTCTGGCTATCTTAGGGGGAGCAGCTTGATTACGTTAGTTATGCTATTTCATGCTTCGTCTCTGCAATGCGCCTCGTTTCGCATTCATTCAATTGTTTTCATTCGTCTTGTCATTTCTGTAGCCGTTGAAAAGTTTCCTTACAAAGCTCATTATGATTCCATCGTATCTATAGGTTGCCTGTTTCATTATGATCCTTGTTTGCATATCTGATTCGATAGTTTCAAGTCGAAAACTAATGGAGCTAGTATTATGGAAATAGAAGCATATAGTATGCATTATAGTTTACGCAATAATATATCTACTTTGGAAGAAGCTACTCGTTTGATTGCTCAAGGCGCCGTCGTGATTCACGGTGGTCGAATTCGCCATCCGTTCAGCTGGATCATGACTTTTTGGAGGGGAAAATTTATACCCATTTTGTAATCGGTGGAATTCTTTGTTCACACTAATCGATATCGAGAAACGAATCTTTCATAGATTTTTCATTGATGATCGGATTGTCTTCAAGTATGAATGCTTTCTATCACAGATTTTGTACTGAAATCGGTCGGTCTACCAACCGTAATTGTAACAACTCCTGTCATATCAGACGAGCTAGCTTACTTTTTCCATTTATTCTTGATTTCATTTCTTTAGCTATAAACAGAATGACCGGTAGGTTGGAAAGTTACAGATTAATGCGAAAACGAATTTACCAAAAGGTTCTCGTATTCATTAGTTGATCTGCATCCAGAGGGTTGCGCTAAACGACGGATCCTTTCAAATACTTTAACAGGCGCCGCATTTGTGCGGCACAGAAAGTGCCGAGAGTATGTGTTTTGGAATTTGATAATATTATGAGAGAATATTGTTTGAACCTCATAGGTCAGAAAAAGAGCGGACTATAAGCATACAGTTGAGATTCGGTGAGAAATTTTGTTGTTGAGAAACGTTCTTTCATCGAAGAGATTATGTAATCCGAGCGATTGACGATATGAATACAAAATTTTTTTGCTTTCTTTCCGAGGCAACTAAAATAACGGTTATTTTCAAGTTGATGTGTTGAGTAATCATATCGCATAATGAACCGAAAGATGCACGTTACGCATTTCATTTCCTCTCTTTATAAATCCGTTAGATTGCGATAGCATTTGTTTTGCGACGAACATATATGTATGATTGCGTGCAGATGATTTAATAGTTGAGGTCAGTTGTTGTGTAATACTTAAATGCTTTTTTGTTGTAGTTCTAGAATTGTCGTCGAGTGTAGTAACCCGCATAGGCGGTAGAAGGGATGGAGAATTAGTATATTCTTCAGTTGAGCAATTACTTGATCTGTAAGCAATTTTCGCAATATTTTTTCACCAGTCTCCCTTGGTTGTCTCGTAACCATTTTCACATTTTCTTCGAATATACATATGCGGTCGAATTTCATAGGTTTGTAGAAACATTCTTGTAACGTTATTGATTGCATTCTAGAAGAGTGCTTTTTCATTAATGGTCGCTGCGTGGCGTGATAGATCCTCGTTTCCGATGCAACTATGCACTCGGTAACGAATTATTTAGCGTTATTTTTTTCTGATGGTATTGGCCGAATAATCCTGTGATGTTACTGAGGAAGCATGCTGCGATGAAGAGAGCTTTGTACGATATCAATCCATAATCTCTTTGCGTGATGCAAGCTTGGTATTTCGAATGTTCCTTTTGATTCTACACTACATCCGATAGATGTTTCAAAATGCCTCCTATGCTTTCAATTGCCTTCTGTGGATTATATCGCATTTGCAGCCGCTTCGAAAATTGGTCTATTGTTTTTTAAGCCCTTGCAGAATAGAAACAAGAAAGGAGGTAGGGCGGCTCGTTGCCGAGCTCCCATGATTTCACTGCGTAACGTTGTTCGAATGCATATTCGCGTTTCCCTGCTGATTATGCACCTCTCAAATGAAACATATGTGATGTGTTGAGTTATTTTAATGTGTTGTTTACCATTTGCAATAGCACTTATGAATTGGCATATAGTTCTTCGATAAAGAACTATGCCATGTAGTAACTTATTTTTGCACAGCGTTTCGTCATTTATTTCCGTCGTCACAGGTTCCATTTGGTGTACGCTTCGACATACACGTTAAGATTATGATATTTTCGGCTACATCGTGTATTATTGGTCGTAGATGCGACAACGTTCAAAGCACACCTTGAGATGCACGACAGTAGAGAAATCGTCGGTGATTATCTCGGTTTTCTGTCGTTTTCTATGCAGTCTTCCTATTATTATTTTGCTGCCTAGAAATTTTCTTTATACAACCCGATTGTAGTGTCGTAACTGAATAGGGAGCATGGCACCTTGACAGTATCGAATTTCCACATTTTTATTAGTTTGTTAGTGACAGGCTTCTTTGAGCTCGAGGCGTTTATTTACTTGTAAATGTGGAATGGTTCTGAAGAAAATATCCGTCGATGTTCATCTCTTCAAGGAAAAACGCCCTTGTGTTTTTTACAGGGTTTTTACAGGTTGTCGGCACTGTACCGCATCACTTTTTAGAATTTTACAAAGATATTTTGTGCAACAGCAATTATGTAGTATCATCCTTGTCCCTTTTATTTTGCACTCCTTATCCTATTTATGATTTTCGGTGTTTCTTGTGATCGCTTTTGCCATTGGTCAATTAAATTTTTTCCCACGTTGCTATACGATCTTTGAGGCTGTACACTTAAATCTTTTAGGCTGTACACTACATTTATAACTTGTGAGTGCAAGGATTCATTCATTACTGCTACGACCTATTGTGAAGGAGACGGATGTCTTAAACAAATGCGTTTTTGCGTTTGAAGATACTAAAGGGGCGTCACAACTAAATGAGGCTGTCTTAAAATCCTGAACAGTGGGCATCAACGAATTCTCAATATATAGAATGATAACTGACTCAGGCGCGAACATAGTGTGTGCTTTTAAAAATGAGTCCGAGGTGCTGCACGCTGAAACAGGAAACGCAGTCTGCGAAGAAGTAACAGCAATAAAAACCTCATGTGACGAAGACAACAGTGCATCTACCTGCTATGGATTGGATCTAATGAGAATGGAACTGACGATTTCGAAGGACCGGGCAGAAAAGTTGAGCTCGATAAGCAGTTCTCAAGAAAAACCGAGCTGCATGGCTTATACGCTGCAGCTACCGCTAGCAGATGGTCTGAAGACGGCCGGATGCCGTGCACAGGTCGGTGCACAGATAAGGATCGTACGAAGGTTCAGGAAAAGACAGCTAACAGCTGTACGATCTCATGCAAAGTCCGGGCTGAATTTAATAAGGCATTGCAGCATCCGCTGGAACTCCCTGTGCTTCACCATGGAGCATTATCTTGGCGTGAAGGATGTCAGTGCCGAAGCACTTTTCATTGAAGGTTCGAAACAAAAGAAAATGTATGGATCAGTATCTCGGAAACTCCGCTGTCTTCCCGATGGTGGTGTTTCTGATCTCGCCTTTTTGTTCTTCATTTCATTCGTTGACTGTTACAGTTCATGCGGGTGCGATGTTCACAAGTATCCAGTGCCTTTCCGATTTTTGTGTTACTAATCTCACCTTTCTGTTCTGCGACACATTCTCCAACTGTTGTGTGCTTCATGCATGTACGATGACTTGCTCAAGCGCTTCCCATTACGGCTCAAAATGAACAGGTATCTCGACTGTTTTTTGACTTCGACCATGGATATTTCATTATCTTTCTAGGCTTACTTGGCGGTTATTCATCGTTTCAAACAGGGGTCGTATTTTTCGGTCTGACGGCTCACACAGTTTAGGTTAAGTTTATTTGCCAATAGAATAGTCTGTGGTCTTTTATTCATGCACGTCACGGTCTTTCGAGCCAAGCTTCGGGTGCAAAAAGGCAGTATAAGTATTGTGCTTTTCGGGCCAAAATGCTGGGTAAAGTGTCGTGCCAAATATGGGCTTCCAACTACAGTGCAGGTACGGTACGATCAGTTTTTTCAAGGGGTGGTGTAAGTATAGTATAATACCATTTTTGGAGGTGGAGTGTAGGTGCGGCATTGTACCGAGTATTCTGCTACGATGGTATCACTGGTGTTACCACATTCCAATGTTTATTCACCGTTCACTATGGTCTATGTAATATGTGCCGTTTCCAAGAAAAGCTTGTACTGTTTTGAAGCGTCCCAAAAGAGAGATTCATCGACTAGATTTAAGGGTGGTTTGTGAAGATGGGAGGAATATCAGATATTTTGTAGGAACTTTAATGCTCACGGAATAAGAGTTGAAAGTTATTAAGTTTTCGGTTTTCATATTATTTTATGGACTATTATCCTAGTCACTTCATATACTCCACATTCGGTAGAATATTCCCCCCCCCCNNNAAACCTTCAAAAAGTTATGAAATATTTTATGCATGTATTCATGCTATGAGACAATAACTGCTATTTTATTCGCACTTTTCGTTAACGTTGAAAATTACTTGGGTCGATTTGTTGGGATGGCAAGTTAGTTCCTGTTAGATGTGCTAAAGGTATATGTGATGGAAATGGACGCTTATTTTACTCTGGATGATGTCTGCTTATTCGGGTATGAAGCGGTGAACTTCCTGATAGCAGGGCATATTTATTAGTTAACTGAGGTTGAAAATAAATGCTTATTCTGGTTCAGTTGAAAAAAAAAACCGCTCATATATTCTTTTCAAGTGAAGACAGACTGATTCCCTACTCCTAATTTGTGCTGGTGAGCACAAATTAGGAGTAGGGAATTGTTCTGGTGAGGTGAGTTTGAACTGGTGAGTTTTCAGACTTTGAAATTTCGCTGAACTTTCAGGCACGAAGTATTGTTTGTTTGTCCTAAATATTTATTTCCTTGGCCTGTGCTGTAGCTCTCATTTATGGCAATGCGAATAATGCATCCCACCATGTTCTGTTCTCTTTTCTATGTTCATTGATTCGTTGCGTTGATGATATAGAAGCCGCTTGAGGTGCAACTAGGAAAAGGGTTAGAAGCAAATCACTTGATCACTTGATTGACCGGACTATCGAGCGTCGATGACGCTGCCGGTCACAATGCGCTTCCATTAGGGTACCGAGACCCGTGGTTTTGCATTGTTGTAGCCGATAAGTGACGCCACCCCGCTGGCCAGGCGAGCAGGCCTTTTCACCGCTTACAAATGATCACATTGATCACATTGAATAGCTGTGATTTCATCGATTTCGTCGTTGTCTCCATCGATGC
>JAARMF010003728.1:3692-18362 GCA_022844705.1 Toxascaris leonina
CAGCTCGAAATCTATTTGCCGCGTTGCCAAGTGGACCTCGTTTACTCACAAAGAAACGGCAGTTGTAGCAGTGAATATTTGCATAGCTCTTAGACGATGGGCTCGACGAGTGTTATTTATTTCGAGGAATGCAATAAACTTTAGAAAATTCATCATGATTCTTTTGAGGGGAAGGGGAAGAGGGGAGAGGGTGAGCACAAGCAGATTCTTCCACAAATACAGTGAAATCGAATTGTTAAGTGTGACATACCCTAGCCTAAATATATTCTGAAATACTGAATGAAATGTTTACCTAGAAAGTGCCTGAGATAAGGGCAACGGGGGAAAGGTATCAACGATTGATCGGGTTTTATTGATTTGTTTTAGCATATTGATGCGAATTCCTCTCTAGTATATTTGCATTTAAGATCGTATTTTATGAATTGGACGAGCATATGACATCGAATGATCTGCGCTCACTGACTATTCCACTATTGAGACAAGTTGGTATACACATTCGTGACGAAGACGTTTACGTTCTACACAGCAGAAGTTATCCATGCGAAGATGAGAGGTGAAGCGCTCAAATATCTCTTCATATGAATTATGGAGAAAAGAACGTCATTAAGTGGCGATTTATTTTTGTTGTTGATAGAAGTGTCGTTTTTCTTAGGATTGGAAAGATGGAACGGAGGGTATTGGTTCAAATTTAGATTGCCTAAGGGTATGAAAATTACGAGTATCATACGTTCAGTAGCGATCTGTGAAGCCGATTGGTCGAACGATAGCGATCTAGAAGTTCTTGATGTGTCAGTTCACTCGTGCGTGCTTCTCTCTTTGCTTAAATTCCACTTTTTCTGGGCATTTTCGAATGAGATGCTAGTTCCGCAAAGCATATCTTCATTGTTCCGTTCCGCAACGGCTGAATGCAGCGCGTAATACCCAGCGGTGCACATCACGCATATTGATGTTTCCGCTGCGTTTTTTTTTCTTTGCTCGGGTGACGTCATTGTAGTTTTCTTGTAAAATGCTGTGGTGTTTGCAATGGCGTAGGCTATTACCTGGAAATTCACATCACTTCAGCTTGCACAAACTTCACTCATCATTCTCGTTTCCTCAACCAATTCAAATGAAAGCAAAGTGGAATATAGCTCTAATAGTTGGCAGCCATATATAGATGTGATACGATCATTCTGCTTGGAGGATGAATCGGCCACCGATCTTACATAGAGAGTTTTCAGAAAACTTCAAGAATATGGGCAACGGATCTCCTCCTACTTGAAAAATATTGGTAAAGAAGCGAAAATATTAGTGGATAGACGATCTGATGCAGAGATGTTCAGCGAACAACCCAATTGTAGGTTTTATTTTTCTGTATTTATTGAGAGATTTATGTTGTTGGTGTGCTTTATGGAAATAGGCGGTATAGCACATTGCGTTGTTGTTTTTGTTTATTATTAGTAAGTGTTAAGGTAACAAGAGATGATAACATCTCGGACTGCCTGCTACAGTTCAACTTGTTTTTTTCTTTGCTTTTGTTTATCTATGTTTTAGTATTTTTCTTTATACGGAGGAATTGTTGTTGATGATTTTATTGACGGCGATTTGTTTCATTCATAATAGTCGATAGATGAGGAGAGAGGATAGTTTCATATAAACGTCACAATTCCTGCAGTAGATGGGGGCCTAACTTCATGACAAATGTCGCAGTTTTACTAATATTGCGGCATTCATTTTTTCAGCAGCAAACGACGATCAACCGATGCCATTTGACGTCTGCGTTAATCACGTTCTTGCCGAATGGGATCTCGAGATGAGTGCATCTGTGCATTTCCACAATTTTGATATGGGCGTTCAATTTTTCGAAGCTATTACTGAGCATTTACGTACGCATCCACCGTTATCAATGGGAGAAATCTATGTGAATTCAGTATGTTATGTTTTTCTATCGTTCATTTTTGGCGAAATTTTTAACGATTCAGTAGGCCGTATACTTGAAATCCATAAAATTTGAATATCCCAGCCTATTATTATTATTGGATGAGTCCATAGAGTCATTCATTCGGCACTTTTCCGATGCAACTTTTTATTTTCCTAAGTTTGCAGGTAACTATTTTCGTATATTTCTTGGAGGTTGTTATTATGGCGGAGTGTGATGGCAGTAAAATTGGAATACTGGTATACGTTGAAGTACTCTTTAGTAGAGGGAATGGTGATATTTAGAGTGTGCGGTGAAATTACGCATTTTAGGAGAAATGGGCATAATTGTTGCTTGAAGTTTTCGAAGAAATATTTTGCGCATTTACTGGGTTTTATGATTGTGATATCCATGTTGATTATGCATTCTGAAAGTACTGAAAATACTGAAAAAAAGGAAGTTTTTGATTACAAGTCATAAATGCCCTAACGAATGTGCCATAAGAATCTTGTTCTTCAGCTGAGAGCAGTTCCCTGATTTTCCTAACAGAGTCATCTTAGACTAAATCACCCTTCTACAGGATTCTGTAGCGGAGTCGCTGCCTAGAAGGAAGGGTACACGGAGCCGAAAATTGCATTCTGAGTCTAATTTTTGCTTGTTGCAGTTCTAGTTTCTCTGCCAGATTTTCGCCTTAAAAGTCTATTTTCTATCCTCATAATTTGCTTCTCTGGACCCCTCCGAGGCCTGATCGAGCCTTAATGATGGAGCCAGCAAGGTGCTGTCTGGTCCCTCCCCTCACCCTATCGCTGTCGTTCAGTTTTTTCCTTGGAGGGAGGGGATCTCCTGCGACATCTAGTCTTCGCGGCCACTAGCGGCCAAATCTCGAAAGTGAGTCTCTGGGTTCTAGCATTCTAGTTTGAAAAGCGCTTTATGGGAGTGAATATTATGTATTGCGACACCTTCAAGAGAGATATGATATGAAGAGGGGAGCTCGGTTTCAGAGTTTGAAGGTGTTCTACATAGAAAATCCAGGGATTATATAAAGGGCTAAAGGTCTCCGTAGATCACAGCTGATCCTGAGCAGAAGGTGTTCCCCTGTCAAAATTTGGAAGGATTTCTGAGAAGGGACGCACGTTTGCGACACTAATGATCACAGACTAAGTATTCTTAGCTTCAGGCGAGGATGACTGGCATCTTCATGTTTGACATAGAGACGTCGAGAAGACTTGCATTCAGCCTGCGTGATGATCTGAAGCGATTGGAGGAAAGTCTATCGAAAACGCACGAAGTGAGCCTAAAGTTAATGGAACAATATGGGCCATATGACACATGTGCGATCACTATTGCTGGCAAATGCTATGAGTGAGCGTCGTTTTTGTCTATAACCCAATTTCAAGTTTTTATACGCTAATATGAATTTGTGCAAATATGCTTTTTGCTGGGGTTGGGTTCATGCATATGCTTCATAAGCTGTACCTCGTTAATCTCAACTTGGGAACCGTTGGAGTCCGAGTTGTGAAATTTACTGTGGGCAATGAAAGGTGTGGGATTGTAACGGGATATGAGCATCCACCGACTTTGAACGAAAATTTTTGGAAGTGAGGAAAATGAGTTATTTTTTAGCACTGGTGAGTGTGTAAGAAGTTTCGCGGTCGGTCGGTTTGTTAAAAATATGAGCGCAATATTCCGCATTTAATTATTTGCTGGCTAGCTACGAGATTGGTTTTTCAGTTTTAGTACTCCGCTACATTTGTTTTTCCCTCAACGATTTGTATAGGTCCGCCTCAAACGCTATTTCATAGCCAAATAAATGCAAATTGCCAACTATGCTGAAGAAATATGGGCTTATTTAGCTTGTACCAGTATGGCGTCGGAAATATTGGTTGTAAATAGGGACGAGTTGAGATTGTAACGTTACATTATGGTGACATTATTTTTGTGCCGTTGTGAAGTATTGATAGGTATAGATTGGTTGACCGACTCCGTTTATCTTGTTCCTTGCTGGTTGTTGGTTTTCGATGTGATTCTGAAATTCTCGGAGGTCTATGTATCATATTCTCAGGTGAACGACTCGTTGGACATTTCAGCGCTGTTCAGGATATTTGAGTAGGTTGTTACAGATTATCGATATGCAAAGGCGTATATTGCGTCCCTCTCTTGTTTTGTTTTAACTTCATTCAGTAGCTGCTTTCGTTCTTGTTTTTAATTGTTGCCTCAGACATCTTATTGATTTGTGTGGGAAGATGTTAGGTCTTAATTGTCATCAAGTGTTTCCGATGTTAGGTAGGAGTGAGCTATTGAATCGCTTATTGCTTTGATTTGCAGTCGAATTCTTGATGCGAAAACGAGCGTTGAGGCGTTGTTGGATGGGATAACACTCGATTGCAGAAGAGCATCAGATCGGGTTGAGGATGGCACCTTGTCTGTGCCAGAGTTACCATACTATAAGCTTTTCAGCAGGTTCGTCGTTCTGTTTTCTTTTTCTGTCAAGGCATTTTTCGTTTGATTTTGAATCCTAGTAGGTGAGAATCTATGAAGGAGTATGATAGGTGTCTGTGATATTTCGCACCAAAACTTCAAAGAAAGCTGGAAGATGTTTAATCGGGCGAAAAGGAGGTATATTGCTTTCGGCACATCGATGGACACCACCCACAGCATCTGCACGATTAAGCCGCTGAGATGGGGGAGCTCGCCGAAGGCTTAGCAGGATGTATTTATTATTTTTTATTTTTCTGAATCGCGCTAATTACGCCGGTTGTAGCTTAGTGCAGATGCTCGAGAACTGATGGTGTAATACTTAATAACACAACTTCCTTCAAAATTTGTAGAACTTTTGAGGGAGGAGATCCATCGAAGGGAGGCTTATTGGCTTTGGGTAACCAATTGAAATAACAAAGCTAGAAAGTTGAACATACCTATCAAGTTTTGTTATCATGATCTGATTTCTGAAAGTTTTGCGTTCAAAAGATTGAATGATCTCCGTTTAGTTCTTAATACTTCTATGCGAAGTGTTCTTAACAGAAATGAGACAGGTAATAGAAAATTTAGGATTTATGTGATATTCTCTTACATGTTGCGATTTACCTATATATCACATTTTATGCTCAAAAGTTATTTCCGTTCGTTGTTTTTCTAAAAGATTTTAGACGTTTCGGTATCTTTTAGCGAACCGATAAGCATTATATTCATCTTTGGGCCGGTTCGATGCGGTTAATATTTAAAGCAGCGGGAAGATCTTTTCGAGTTTTGCGGGAAGATTTACAAAATAAAACTCGAAATATTTTTGAAATCAATTTGCCTGTATTGTACTTTGCTCTAATGACGTAGGATGTATGCAAATTAAATCCCATAATTGTGCATCCGACAATGTTTCTATCGCTTTGCTGCTTATCTGATGGTTTGACGTAGTGCTTCAACAACTTTCGGTGAACAGTGGCATTTTCCAATGGGGCCATACTACATCAAAGGGTATTTGGCCTTTAGGCGCTCTCTTGAAATCTTTTCTCACAATTTTGTAGTGTTATTTAATTGCTTGCATCATGACACTAAAATTTTCAGCAATGGACGTTCGTGGTTGGCGGATTTAGAAGCTGGCATGGGGCGTGAAAACTTGATTTTGACTGTATTTCCGATGAAAGTTCTACTGAAGATACAGGGTCCATCGGCAACAATCCAAGAAGCTATGCGTCGTATTGAAAATTATCTTCGTGGATGGTTTGGAGTTGTTAATCTTTTTTCTGTTGCTTATGCACTATTATGAGCGAATGCATATGATTTGTTGCTTTCAGAGATTTTTGCTAGAATTTTATATGACGATGCTGAGAAAAATGTTACTGGATTTTGGGTGGAAAATATGAGTTTACTTCCAACCCATAGGGGATTAATGTACCTGGACTTGTGTCTTTTCTCGCCGCAGGAAAACAACGGCTTTGGATTGTAGGGTTTGTGTTGGTTGCATTCCCAGCATAGCATATTTAGAGGTGGTTCTTCTGTTTTTCTCTTCAACTCCTCGATTATAGATGCTTTTGCTTTGTGGCATGCATCTCGTTGTTACCGTGAATGCCATTCCAGTATTTGGCATTTACGACCCGATTATGTCCTATGAAGATTTACATATAAAACATTCGGGTCTGTGTATCACAGACCGGTAGGCCATGTAGTTTGTGCGCATAAAGCAACTCTGATAGCCATTCCCAGGAGCATTCATGAAGTCTCTTTTGAATTTATTGCTTATCTGTCAATGCGATGCGATATTGTTGTTTTTTTCTGGCAGGATGAATTCCACAGTGGATTGTACCATATTGCTTCGTCCGCCGATCTATAAATCGGGAATATTCGATGCGCTTCTCAAAGAGAAGGGCCGAGAAATTCATTCAATAATGAATAAACTACGAAGTGGATTTACCATTGATATGAGTTTCTCTCAACGGGAACTTCATTTCCGTGGCAGAGGAGAGCATTACGACAAACTCATTGTAAATTGTTTTATTTATTGTTTTTATTCATTTGTAATAGTAGAATAGTTACAGGAAAATAGTGGATTTTTGGAAGTCGATGCTTTCCATGTCTCAAGTTATCACTTGATCACTTGATTGACCGGACTATCGAGCGTCGATGACGCTGCCGGTCACAATGCGCTTCCATTAGGGTGCTGAGACCCGTGGTTTTGCATTGTTGCAGCCAATAAGTGACGCCACCCCGCTGGCCAGGCGAGCAGGCCTTTTCACCGCTTACAAATGATCACATTGATCACATTGAACAGCTGTGATTTCATCGATTTCGTCGTTGTCTTCATCGATGTAGCTGGCAATTTTTCCATCTTTCTCGATCCTGAACTCGCCGCGTCCAAGCAGTGCCATGTAGAAGTCGAAACCCCATCTTGTTGGCAGTCTGCCGCGTTCTTGCTTTCCATATTGCCGTGGCCAGTAGTACATCGCCTGGTGGCCGGCCTGCTGGCGACGTAGGTTTCGGTTATTCGGAGTTTCCTTCTCCTAGCCTTTCTTCTTCCACGAAGTACCTGCAAGGCAGCAGGGGCTGCGATCTTTTTCGGCGGATCGTACTCGCCGTGATGCGAAACCGTCATTGGGTAATGTGACCATTTTTTAAGTGTTGGCGCGCCACCGCCAACCCCAGTCACACCCTGATGAATTTCGCCGTCGGTTGGTTCACGCCTGCTTATTCTGCATATTCGCAGGCGACCGTCATATCTGACGGTCCTTTCGCGACCCTTCCACCATGTCGAGCTGAGCGGCAGGAAACACGACCGCTCAGCAACCACCCACCGACGCCGACCCGTCTCAAGTTATATTAGATTATTTAATGATGTTATTAGGGGTCAGATCATGTCGGCTATTTTGATTCGGCAGGAAATGTTGATACCACTTAGGTGAACTCACTAACTCACTGTATTCCACAACTTTTTTTCCCGACTTTCATCCTTTCTTATACCACGCTGGGCAGGCGATGGTCGCTTGTAGTGATGGATGGTGCGGCACTAGCAACTGCAAAGATTTCGCCATAGAAGCTTTGATCTCATACTATGGTGTATGGTGGAGCTGTTAATGTTGGGTTGTTTATAAGGGTTGGACGTCAACTCTTTTCTGGACCAGTGGGTCTTACAGAAGATCATTCTGTGGTTTACTTGTGGGATCTGTATCTATGGAGCCATCACTCGTGCGCTATTTTGGAATTCAAATGAACGCAAAGCGATGAAGTGAAAGCATTTAGTGTCCACACTTCATAGTCCCTTAGTGATAGAAGTGTTTGCAGCCATCTATTGCCTCAATAATCTGTGCTGATGAGCATGATTAAGGAGTTTCTTGACGATCTTTCCAACTCCTTGACACACTCAGAGGACGATTCCGATCGTGGCTACCCACCCGATTGTGTAATTTGCTTGAATCGAGCTAGTCGCGAAGCGTATTGTCTCGAAGCGTGCGGCCATTATGCATGTTTGGTGTGTCTCAATCAGCAGGTGAGTCGCACGACTGTTGTTCCGTTCATTATTGTTTCGTTCTCAACAGACATCCCCATCGCTATGTGGGATCAGAGCAGGGAGCACTTCTGGATCTAAACGCTGCAGCTTGTAAATCATCTAGAAACGAAAATCTCAAATGAATTTCATGTTTCGGGAAGTATCTTTTGAAAGGAGGTTCCTAAACGAGTGCATCTGATATCCTAAGTTACCACAGAGATTATGGATTTTCCTTTGAGATAATTCCACAAATACCGCTAGTGAAGGGAGCGTGATCTGGTACATAGCGAGTGAATATGTAATTATGAGCAACTGCTATGGGCGTATCTTTTAATTGGTCAAATGCATTGTTAAGTAGTTGAATTGAATTGAATTGCTTTATTTGCATTTCATTCAAGTATGATTGATTATTCGATCTGATCGTTGTTTATTATTTTTGATTATGCGAAACGAGAGGAATTATTGGAATGCTTACTAGTAATTCCATATTTTTCTTTTTGACAGATAATGAATTCTTTGGCCGATCGTAAACTTCCCATCGAATGCGTCTCATGCGGTCAACCATTCGTATGGAAAGATTTTGAAGTTGGTATTATCTTTTCTTGTGTTTTTTAAATTTATCTTTCCTTATTTCATCGTTAATTTGTTATTTGTATGTGTGGATTTTATCCATATATATCCATATGTGCTTATCGATTAGCGTGTTGATTTTCTAAGATAAGGTATACTATCATTGTCGCGATTGAAGGCGCATAGATTGATGGTTGATTAGGGCTATCTCTTCGAATACCAGCAAATATATTGCTTTTATTTTGTTTTGTTTTTTTTTTTTAAATACCAATATATGGGTGATTTATGTTGATAGGTTACTTAATACCTGCTTAGAGGTAATAATTCAGGTTCCTAGAATGATGGTCGAAACCAAAGCAACGTTTTTGCGATGTGTTATGTAAGATTCGGAAGGATCATTAATTGTGTCTTTTTGACACTTCATATTTTGTGGATTGCTTGGGCTTAGGCTTTATGGGCTTGAACTCGGGCATTGCATCTTAGATCATATGGTGCTTGCCAAACCATTACACCATCTCGAACATCATAGTGGAAAGGCTGTCTTATGGGAGAGTTTTGGCTCATAGATTCGGAGAAAAAAGAGATTTCACGATGTCGTCATTATGTCATTTCTATCGACATACTTGGCCGCTTTATTTTCGTTTTTCTTGTTGTGCGTAATTTGAGTATTTATTCACAATTTTTGTTGAGGTGCATTGAGTATTTCATTCCATTCTATCTACATTTTCCTAACTCACTTCATTATTTAATAAACAACTGAAGTGTACTGAGATGAAAGGATAAAGCCCTATGAAAAGGATAAAGCCCATCCATAGCAAATGCTTTGTGCGTCATTTGATGTTATGGAGGTCCGATGTTGTTGTTTTTCATATTGAATGCATATCCGTGCTTTTAGGCTCTTTTGATGGGTAATTGCAACAACTACGCAAAAGACGTTAAACGCATTGAGCCTTTGGTCAACGCTGCATTGACAGTCTTTATGAACAAGAATTTAGGCAAATATCGCCATTGCACTACTCCTGATTGTCGCGGCATTTATGAGGTAGGTGGTTGGATCGCTTTAATGAGGTGTTTATTTATTCTTTAGATGTATATGTATCTTTTTTTGCTGTAAACGACTTTTCCTTCATATGCACAAACAATTTCCGGTCATTTATCGCATTATTCTTCAGCTATCAACAAGTATGGAATTGTGAGAGATATACAGAATTGAGGAATTAAGAGTTCACTCATACGAAATTTTGTCTGCCAAGTGAATTAACCATTTTCTGAGGGAAATTATGCGGTGTCTTGTTTGCATTGTTATTTCTGTGGTGATCAGCGATGCGATGACAATCGCGATGATCATATTTGTTTTCATGAAGTGAATAGAAGTCTTTATGCGTTGTGATTGAAAACAATGAATGTGTTTAGATCACGATCGAGCCGCAATTGCGAGTTTGTGCATTATGCGGACGTGAAGTATGTACCCGATGTGGGAATGAGGATCATAATCCGATGAGTTGTGAGGAATACACCGAATTGCGTAATAATGTTGACCTATCGATTCAACATTGGATCAAGTTAGAACTTGTTACGTATCGGTACTGCATTGCCTATAGGGTAATATTATGTGCCACTGCAATCCTAGTTGCTTATTTTCATGTGCATTGATGCGTGTTGGAAAAGGACTAAGAACAAGCTGGTTGGCAACTAGCTGCCATAAGAGCGGAAATAAGTCTGAATGGCGAAATGTTTGCTAGAATGAAGGGTAGATGAAACACAAACTTGTTATAGAAGGCTCTAGGGGTTCATTGTACGTGTCGTTCACAGTAACCGTACATGCCGAGGTTCATTTCCGGTAATTGTTCAACGGCATTCAGGTGGTCAATTACATAATAGAATTGATGACTGTCGAGCGTTTTTGACAGGAAAATGGGGGGAAAATACGAATGAATGTGGGTGGTGTTTAAGCAAGCAGCATTGTTCCATGAACCATGTCAGCGGTAGCGCTAAGCGGATATAAAAGCAATGTAATAGTCGTGTTTTATTCATATCAATATATTTTCCGCACAACTACAAGTATTTGCCATATAGAATCATATTAGTCGTTATGGATAAACAATCTATGTGGAATGTGAAAATTGCTTATACTTTTGAGGTTTTCTTTTGCTTCAAAAACTTACAAGCAAATAGATCGTGATTTCGAATATTTCACTTGTTATGATTATGAACGATAGGAATTCTTATAAGGTGATCGTTGATCTGTTACAGATGATACCATTGAGTGGGAATGGGCGATGGAGTGAGATTTTTTTTTCAGTTTTTATGCGCGTTTCATTTTTCATTAACACTATTTTATAGGAATACACATTGTAATGAAGTGGTGTTTGAATTTATATATATATATATATATATATATATATATATATATATATATATATATATATATCAGGTAGCTTAAAGTCGTGAAGAAGTAGGACGATGAAGATAGAATTTGCACCATATATTTTGCGCCGTTCCAGTTTCAGTCCCATTGAGCGTCTTTTTGATGTTAATGATTCCTTAAAAAACGTTATCACGATCGAGAGTAGCATTTGCTCTTGCTTCTTCTGAGAAATAGGTTACTAACTGAAGGAATTATGCAGATAGTTAATCGTATGTAAGAGGCGTGCGTGATATTCATTCATTGTATTTCGAGTATCATCAATTGATAGCTCTTCGCTTGACCCGTATTTCCCATTTATTTCGTTTTACCCTAGATGCAGCTATGCTCCAAATGCTTGCTTTATTATTCGTCATGTAGACCTAGGAAGGAATTGTATTTTTTTGGAGAATAATAAACACTGGTATGTCTTTCTCGAGTTTGTTATGATATAATTTTAGTGAAAACCCAACGCAGCGTCATATCTGTCCGAATATATTGTGCCAGACGGTTATTGAAAAGCAGGCCGGTTGCAATCATGTGCAATGTACGAGATGTAAGACTCACTTTTGTTGGATTTGTTTATATACGGTGAGTTTTCACTATTGTTTCTTTTTTTTATAGCCTATTGTATTCGGCACGGAATTATTGAGCTAGCACCTATAAAGATGAACAAAATCTTTAAAGTGATAGCGAATTTTTCGTGAATGTCTTACGTTCTTTGGGTGTTCCCTNGCACGGAATTATTGAGCTAGCACCTATAAAGATGAACAAAATCTTTAAAGTGATAGCGAATTTTTCGTGAATGTCTTACGTTCTTTGGGTGTTCCCTCAAAATTTTTGTAGCACGTTGATCTTCATGAGCTTATAAGAGGATTTTTCTTTCTAGTTCCGGAAGGTGCTGATTTGAACGCTACCAATATGGTCTGTAGAACCAATTATATGTACGCATATGAAGGAGTATATATTCCTTTGCCTAATGGTTTCGACTGGAAATCACTGAGACCAGAAATTGCATACATAATTGAGGAAATAGCTCGATCTCCTCTGCCAAGTTTCAGGTCGATCCGTCAACGTCAGAAAGAGTTCCACTCAATATGCTTCAAAATTGGTAGAGGTTATATAACCGTTGGAGATGTGTTTTGTGATGGTCGAACAACTTTTCGCAGTTGACGGGGAGAGGTGGGCGGGGGAGGGATTCTTTTGTGAAAGATTCTTTTAAGGTGAGAGATAGAGCAGTTGAAATATCGATGCATTATTGCGCATAATTAATTCAACGAGGGGAATCACTGAAGCTCGTGTTATTTACTCATCAGATGCATTTGTCGATTCGTTTCTTCATGAAGTATTGCTGATCAAAATACGTTGAGGACGTTGTTTATAAGCAGTTAACTTCCATTTTATTGTTGTTGAAATCGTTTCGCAGTCAGAGATGGAAACGTATCTATACTGAACGATTGCGATAAATAAATATTTTGCTAGCTTTCATAAGAACCTCGTTTGCCTGGGGGCGCAAATGACTATACCACAAATTCCAGGTGGTGAAAGGTGTTTTATTGTGCACTGTGACAGAGATTGCTGCTAATGCAAATTTCTTAAGCTCATTTGACGTTTATATTCAAAAACATTTTGATGTTATTTGATTCTACTCAGAGTGAAATCGATTCGATGGGAAATAGTGGATTTATTCTGTGAGGATTTGAGGATATGAGTTTTAGGCTGAACAAGCAGGAGCAATCTATCATCACCTTGATGAAGCGCATGATGGATCTGGTGCAGGAGTAGTTGATATATTCGGTGAATTCGACGATCCATTCGCTCGTAATTTGCTTTTCGATCAGATGGAAATGCAGAGAATGGATGATCCTGTTAGTGAGGGAATCGCTTTAAAATTGCAATTTTCAATTCCTTTACATATGCCTTTTAGCCGAAAAACTTCAACATGTTTGAAGATTACTTTGAAGTCAAATTATGTTTACTTCATGATTTCTTTTTGTAAGATGACAAAAGGATGACAGCCATTATTTGGGGAATCTCCAAGCAGGAAAATCTTTGCTAAGAAGCCGCAGAAAATATTGTAGTCGAGTTATACATGAGTGGCTGCAGCCGCTGTATTTACCTTTATTTTGAGAGAGGCGGGAGGATGAACTCATTAATCATTTCAAAGAGTTGATCGGCTGAGCCAAAATTAGCAGACGCTAAAATTTAGAGTCCCAGAAAATTTGTAGAAGAGACGAAAGGTGTGACTTTGATGACGTTGTTGCCGATTCAGTCAATGCTCAATATTTGTTTGTCAGTGATCATTCAATCGCAACCATTTCCTGCGTCAATTTTAAATTCCTTGATGTGAAAACTAACTTCTGACTTAATTTTTGCAAGTAATAAGTCGGAAATTTTGATAGAAAATGGTCAGTGAGGTGCAAAATTTTTCGAGAAGTTGGTCGAGGTGGGCAGTTAAGATGTGTTGCTCAGATCGCTGTTGCGTATGACATAAACGGGATCTATTGTGTAGTCAATATAAGATATATCGTTCATGATTTTAAGCACTTTAATGCTTTATGCTTCAAATATCCGCTTTATTTTCCTCAAAAGAGGTTTAGTAGATGACGATGCAGTGGTCGATGCAGGAAGAGAAAAACCATTGAGTGATCGCAAAGCGTCGTCGAATGATCTGGCGTTCTAGTTTCCACGTCAAAGCGACCCAGTGTGGTCGAATCGTTGTTGAATGGGGGTTGAGCGTAGCTTCTTTCGATGGGAAAATGAGTCCTCTTCTATTGATAACACATTTTTGGATCAGATGTTTACTGAAGACGTATAGGCACTCTCGAGATGTGTCTTGGAGTGGTTGAGTTCTAGTCTCTGGAATCAATGAGTGCTATTGAGTTTAGCAGACAGGTATAGTTTAATTTAATTCCACTAATCAAGTGTTTTCAGCATGGACATTTGAATCTTGATGACGATTGGCCGTTTTAGTGATGGGAGATTTTCTCTCGAAATTGACATCAACTTATGGATGTAAGACCTTTTTCTACTCTTTTGCAGAGTTGTGTTTGTGAGGTGCATTATGGCGATATTGCATCTCCGCATATATGCATATCTGTGTTTTCTGATATCTCCAACACGAGAATCAATGCGATATTTACCTAATATGACGTACTTAACGGGAGGAACATTCGAGTGGGTTCAAGAGAGTTTTAGATACTTAAGGGTGCCATATGCACTTTTCATTGGTTGGAACCGTTTATAGAAGGTTTATTGGAGTGATCAAATCAGTTGAAATTATTCATGTTCTATAGTTAATTGAGAAGTGTGGAAACATGATATGTGAAAACAACAACAAAAACAACAAACATGATATGCGCAAAAGCGCATATTATGTTTGTTGTTTTTGCGTATTTATCTGCTTGTTATTTGTTGTTGTAATGAGTCGTATTTTGTGGCGATCCACATGAAATTTGCAATATCCTATCTGAGCGGGATGTCATTTCATTGTATCACTTTCATTACTCCATTTTCTGCTCATAATATGCTTGCTGATATTCAAATGTCGAGGTTGATAAAATTGCCTTTTAAAAGTTTTATATTGAGAGCATTTAAATCAACTTGTTTTCATTGCCGAAATTTCTTGGAAACCTTTTTGTGCTATAATGTTTTATTCATTACAGATAAACAATCGAAAGTGCATGTGCTTGCATCAATTTATGCTCGTATATTTGCGTTGTCTTTTCATTTTATTCCATATCAGGGAGAGTATCTCATCAGGGAAATGTTCACTTCGTCTTTAAGCTGCTCGCCTTTTTATCGATATTTTATGGGTCGTTTTTT
>JAARMF010003729.1:3434-18360 GCA_022844705.1 Toxascaris leonina
CCGCCGCCGCCGGCACCTCCACGTCCGAGTGGAGGGTGCACCACATGTGGAGGCGGAGTTGTTGTTGTTGAGAATCCAGTACCAGTCCCTGTTGGGGTACCTGTGCCCGTTCCAGTGCCAACAGTTTATGATTTAGGCCAGTTAGGACTTACACGACCTCTCCCCACCCGCGTCGATTGGTACCACAGGAAAACATGGTGTTACACATGTTGCAAAACGTGCTCGCATTCAACCGGTTGAGATGATGCAGAGACTGCTTTATTTTAAGAAATCATTGCTGCCTTATCAGCGGCGTTACAGCCGTTTTCTGCTGTGTAGTACTGCATGATAAAGCTTTTCAAGAGGATTAATTCAGTTCAGTGCCCCACAACACTACAAATGTTTGCTGCAAGATGTACATCCGAATTATCGCAGCAGGTTCCACCAATCAGTCCAAAATGCAGCAGAAAATTGCAAGAGTCGATGTGCTCACAAGAGAAGTAGAAAAGGGAAAGAGATGGTAGCTTCACTGAGGTCATTTAAAAATTATTTCTGAATGCTATAACACGAACGGTGATCAGACCAACCCTAGCTGTATACGAGTATAATCATAGTCTGAGTCGGTATGCCCTCAAGAGACATATAAAGGAGAAGGCGAGAGGTGGGCGACAGGCTCGGTAACGGATCGTGTACTGGTACAGTCATAGTCGGAAATCACCGATATTATTGGGATTACGTCTTTGCACTATTTGTCAGATCCACAAGTCTTGAACGCGCTTAATGATTGGTGATTCGACGATGAATGAATGATAAGCTTATTTAACGTTAACGCCGAAAACGCTATCCGTTTCTTTTGAAACACCTTGGATGGTGCTTATTTCGTCGTCTAATAGTTCATGATCAGGAATCAAATGCGACTAATGAGTGGAAATCATATAATAGCTGGATGAAGCATAAAAGCTGATAACACACTGCGCGAAAATTCTTGACGGATGCGCAATGCATTGGAATTGAAATGACACCGAGAGAGGTGACATCTATCGCATTGGGAGAGAGCGAACAATCTTCGAAATTTGAGCATCGGAATGTAAATAAAGGGCGTAATAGCGGCGCTGTCCAAAGCAATACTTTGCGAAGGTGGTCACCCGACGGACTTGTCACATAACTCGTTAACGACATTTTCCCCTCTTCGACTCTTTGCAAATGTTTCTTCATGTTTGCTGAAGAAGGTGACAAGCTTGAATCGCTGCAAGTGATGCGGTTGCATATCTGCCTTTCAATACTTTTCACATTGATTTAAGCTTTTTTGCTCATTTCTACCCATCTCTATACTGGCGATGCGATGAAAATAAATATGGCAGCTCTCATCAATGTATTCCGTCTCAACTATGGGCCATAGAGATGCAGCGGTGGAATTTACTGGACATAATTTGCATAACCGCATCAGGTATGATTGGATATACGCATAGTTTCACATGACCGAGCACTTGCCAAAACGGTTTCATCTCCTCTTCAAGTCTATAAAATCAGAAGAATGTTACAGGATTCTCTCCTATAATAGGTTTTTAGAAGGGAGCAAATTAAGGAGCAAATGGAATTCGATTCCTCACCTCATTTCAGACACATTTCTTCAATGTCGGTTTTTTGTCTGTGATATTTCCAACTATCGCTTTATTAACCCTGGCTATATGCGTATAGCGCATCCGTGCCGTATCATCATATTGCAACAGTACATTTATATTTCCCGGTGACGACATGCTGATTTGTGCGTCTCGAACTTAAACTGAAGGCGTTTCTGTACCGTTGAACATCCTCCCGATGTGAGAAGCTGTTGAAGAACTGGTTTCATGCTCCTCCAACGCCAGGACAGCAAAGTCAGAAAGTGTAAAGTTGCGGTTGCATTAGCTGAGTTCATGGCTTCTAAAGTATTCCGTTTCATTGCTTATAGAACATCTAATATGCTAGTGTAGAGGTGCGATTAGCCAAGTGATATACACTTCTCGCGCACAATTCCAAAATTTTGGCAACAAATTTAGGCGGCCGTCATAGAATCAGATGGCCATGATAACAACCGCCATGGTAGAAACATTCATATATCCGAGCAAGTATGGCAATATCAATGAAGATTAGGAAGTGATGACCAAATGTTTGATTAACAAAGACTCATTTACGTTCCGCTCATGGTGCACATCACTAAGTCTTGCAACTTGAAGGTATATCGACGAGTAACACTTGCTGAACTAAAAAGAATGAACGAAATTCGTGGCTCAAACCGGCTATTCCGGAGCCGACTCCAGAAACTTTTTTGGAGCCGACTCGGAGCCGACTCCAGGCGAACGATTCCGGAGCCGACTCCAGGCGTCAATGCGATGCCACTATATCATTGACTTGAGACTGGTGTCATGCTCGACAAGAAAAACAAGAGTGAGGTTGTTGCTGCAAGTGTATGCGAACCACAGTGATCGTCGATATGACGTTATTACTAGTTATGAAGAAGGAAATAAATCTTCGGATACCTCGCGTCGTTCGGATAGTTAGCGCCGATACTAGAGGATTCACGTTACAACGCAAATGCTATGTTACTATTGCTGGTGACCAAGCGATGGTGGCCGTCGTGCGTTGATGAGGAAGCGCTGTTCTCAAACCGATTGAGTTCGATACGGATTCAGAGCTTAAGATATGTATGGGACCACTCCTACGGTGAACTAAAGAAAAACGAGAGTGGCGTTTTCTTTTTTCAGAAGGTTAAGAACAAAGTTGAAGCCTCAATATTGGAAACCGAACGCTGCTAACACGGGATTAGCATTATGGCGATCCTCAGTATTCGGTGGGTAGAAGAAAAGATTATGTTTCAACGATGCTCAACACGAGACTCGAGATTTTTCTCGAGTAGTGCATATGTACTGAGCAGAAAAGATGGGGCAATTCTATGCCATTGAGTTAAAAAGTAGCGCTTTAAAATTACTGGGCAGCTACAAGAATGAATGCTGAGAGTATCAGTGTGAAACTCATTTCTATCAGAACTAAGAGTAAGTAATTGAAAATAATGTGAATGCCCGGATATCAGAGAGAGGGTATTGGAAATTCAACTCGCAAATTCTAATATCAGCTGCTGTAGTAATCAGCTTTTCCTCATCATCACTTGTAATATGGAGATGAAACGTTTAATTTCTTAGAATCAAAATCACATCTTCGAGGAAGCCAGAAGATCACTAGCTTTATTAGTCTTCAGATCGGTAGGGGAAGTCGGATAGCACAAACAGCACTAGGTGTATTGTAACGCTTCATTCCCCGTAAGTGCTCATTAATTCACCATAAGGTTAGATGCCTGCTTTTTTTTCCTTTTTCCGAAATACCGAATGATAGGACTGATGATGAAGGTTTCGGAGATTGGAAGAAATTGACGGCGGGATTTTGTGGCTGAACATATCTTCCAGGGAACGAGAAAACTTTCATTTTCGACGAGACTTTCCATCCTAGAGACGCTGTCTTGAATGTTGTCCATGCTATATGTCATATAGGTGCCTCATAATGTGATATATTGCCTCGAAGTGTGATGCCAATAAAGAACTGTCATCACTAGCTAAGCCATAGAGAGCCATATTGCAAAGAACAGTGCAATTCAATATTGTAGCAATATTATCAGCACTTTCATGGATCGGTTAGTGGATGCGACGACGAGTGATGCAGTTCGGCTGCCTGCATCGACGGGAATTCCAGGATGCAGTCTTATCACTTGACGGCATATGTGCCTCTGCACGCTGCGTTATCCAAAAATCCAGAGACGATTCATCACTCTTGAAGAATATTTTAAGCTCAACGTTCGCAATCCATGCCGCTGACTGAATAGTGGTTTTTTTCGCTCTTCACCATGCCTCGTTTCATTCTTCTTCCTTGGGTCGCTCATCTACTGCGATAAATTCCTCCTAACTTCATCTGTTGATTTCTAGGAAAAGTGCAGTAGTATCAGCCGATCTTATATGAAATGACAACGTGAAACAAATATTTATAAAGCATTTGATCACACAATAAACAAAGAACTTGCAACGATTATGACTTCATTGTCATGCCAGAAGCCAGATCTTAGATTAAAGCTCTCCTGGAATCATCTTTTTGAATAGGAAATATTTGAAATGTTTGCCACATAAGAGGCACGAAGCCAAACATAATGGTGCGAAAAGGGAGAAGGGGAGGGATCAATAAAATAGCCACAGATAAGACAATAGGAACCGGTATTGACCAGCAACAGGATCAACCGCTTCACTCTATTGCAGCAACTACTCGAATATACTGATCACCGAAGAAGAGGCGGCGAAACGGTGTTTTGAGGCGAGGTTGAAGGAAGTGGTGAAAGGATTGCCTGAAGCCTTTTTAACTGCTGACAAAATAAGCGCAACTTCACCTTAGCACGGTGGTCCTGATATACATGTGGTGATGCACATGCCTGGTGCGCATCCACCTGGACCGGGCACGGGTACAGGGACTGGTACAGGCTGAGGTTGAGGCATAGGCACAGGTACCGGAACAGGCATTGGTTGAGGCTGTGGCTGGGGAACAGGAACTGGTACCGGAACTGGCGAAGGCACTGGGAACGGTTGGTTCATAATGGGAGGGCCTCCACCACAACTCGGACCCATGCACGGATCAATGCATGTGATACAGATCATCCTCTTCTTTCTGAAAATAGATATTTCTCTGCTGAACCGTTGAAAACACAAAAGGTAAGTACCCGAACAGGGAACGGTTGAAGATATTGTCAGTGAAACCTTGAGAAGGAAATGCACTCCGATGGAAATGGAGAAAATGCAAAAATAACTGATCTAGCTTAACTATTCCCGGTAGTGAGCAAAGCATCAATGAACATTTAATGAGTATTATTTACGCCCTCTTCTCCTTAATCGCCTTCTTTCGCATTGTCAAAGCCATCGTATGGCATCACGTCGTGAAATGCCTCCTCTACTGTGACTAACAACATCAGGAAACACGAATTCAGCGAATTTTATGTCGCAACATCGCTCAGGCCTGATGGATTTATATTTAGGTACTTCCCAAGGAAAAACTCAACGAAATTAGAGCACAACTCATACGTCGTTATCTAGCTCATTAGCAGCAGCGCCATTTTTCAAGCGGATAACGCAACTTCGCTGTTATATGCCATCCGATCACCGAACATGACCGACTAAAGAAATGGGCACAAGTCAACGGCGATAATGAAGTGTGGAACTCCTCACCTATTTTCAGCGTTACTAATATTCAAGAGACATCACTGAGGAAGAAAATTATTGCTATGCCCATTGCAGCTAAAATATCTCTTCGGAATTTGCTTCGCATAGTCTTGGTGAAGCTCATAACTTGAACAACACTTTGATAGGCGATTATCAGTTAATGATGATTTATGTGATGAGAGTTTAAGTGCGTCCGTTTATCATTTCTTTTTTTTTCATATGGAATTCAAGTTGCATTCGATGTGCATATTTGTTAGAGTGTGACCGTTCACTGAATTTTTAGCCGCTCTTAATGGCATTCTTTTTTCCAAAATGCGCTAGTGCCTGTAGCTGTAGCTGTAGCTGTTGATTTTCGTTGAGCTCCAGAAAATTAGGTGTACATGAGGTGCGCTCCATGTGCACCTGTGTCTACATAGGTATTCCTCTCCGTAGGATATAAAAGTCGTGCTACTGAAAGCAAACTGCAAGATTTCCTCACATAATCTGGCCTAAGTGCAACACCTGTGCAACTTGACGACACTCATCATTATGCACATATTTGAATGCATTGAAGGCACCCAAATTTGGCTGAATATTTGCATGTCGGTTATACGTGATGCTGTAGGGCTGATATGGCTTGCACGCTATCCGCCCCAGTAATCAGAATTCGGCTAGACTCGAGAGTCTCATCGTATGGTCGAGATAAGAAGGTGGTGATTTCTATGCAATATCAGCTATGCAAATGTGCAAATCTCTGCGCTTTTCCCACTGACCTATGAGCTCCGTATATCACGTTGTATTGCTTATGAGCTCTGCATACGATGCTCACACACGATCATCTTACACTCCATTCATCTCTCCGGTTCGTTTACCTAAGGGAAGTGGTATAATACTTCCGCTTCGATATTCTTTATCTGCCAAATTACCTGGCAGTCGTTGCAAAGCTGATTAGAAGGATAGCAACTCAGAAACTATTGCGCCTTTAGTTGCTCGTTAGCTTCTGAAAGGGCGTCGAAAATTTTGCGCCATTTTAGCGAGTGCAAATGCCCTACGAAACGTTACAGGGAAAGGACATATATGAACAACTATGCAGTCCTTTAAGAAGTTCCGTTGGTAAGTGCTAGATATATGCGAGCCTTTGATTCATTGTAAATCCCACTCATGCTCAATGCAACGTTCGAACATACCTGCTATCGTTGGTGGAGTCCGCACCGCCATCCAAGGCAGGCCTGTAATATGAAACATTCTTACTTGTTTAAGGTGGCAGTAAAAACTTCAGCGAGCCATTCATGCAAAAAAAAAGTACACTGCAACGTGTACTGGAATTCGCTGAATCATATTTTCGCTGGAATGAGGCATTTGCTTTTATCGGAGCAAAACTTGAAAGGTTCCACATTGTTCATCACTAGCTACTGTAGTGTTCATATGAGAAGCTCAGAAAATGCTCATTGGCAGGATCAACTGCAGCACAAGAAAAATATTAAGAAATTGGTTCGGTTCGATTACTAAAGTAGACGATTTAACTGATTCTGACTTTATTCGTTGAATTTCTCTACTTTTTTTCGTTGAATTTCGCCTTTCTGTTGTTCATTACAGTATAAGGCATCTACCACTTTTGTGACATGGAAGCATCTCTACTGTGACAGGACCATACTTCGCTCACAAGTGAAAAACAGTAAAACAATTGACACATCACGCCTAATGTCGTAATGCAGAGAAACATCTCTATCAGTTGATGCCGGAGATGCGAAAGTGGATGGATGTGGAGCTAGATAAACGCAAAATTACAAACTCAACATCGAAGCTGTCTAAATCCTAGAGGGTTTCCAAGGAAGCGGAGGGTGGGCTTGGGTTGGGGCGAAAGGTGTGGTTCAACTTCACGCTTGGTTGAGAAGACAAAAAGGTAACCCTTTTCACGAAAGGGAATTTTCTTTAATGACATGAACGGATAGCTACTTATTAAACCTAAGCCAAGACTATATATATTTGCTTATATTAAGTAGAGAATCATAATAGCGTCATCACAGACCCCCAGTATCCTCCCTCCGTAGGATCCCCTCTCGGAATCCTTCTCCTCCTAACCCTTGTGTCGAAATTTCTCCTCTCTTCTGTATACCTCAGATCGTATTCATTACGCCGGTTTCAAAGAGTACACAGTAGATTGCATGTCACTTCCAAGCGGTAAGAAATGAGAAGAAAAGCCGACAATATTTCTCAGAAGCAGCATAATTCAAAGGTTGAAACGATGATGCGAATCAATGGAAAGCTTACTTTGCGAGAGTCAACTCGACAATGCACAGTGCTAAGAAAGCGACTTTCATTAGCGCCATCATGGCTTCCACTTCCCACCTGAAAGAAATCGTAACTCAAATTTATATCTTCACAGAACCTCATTGATCGAATCACTTACGAATTGAGGACTTCAGAAAAGTATGACGGTGAAAAAGCAAACGAAGCGGAAAAATAATTGTACGACAGTATCCAAGATGACACTGATGTTAATTCCTTTAGTTACGAAGTGAAATTACGAAGTGATATCAATCGAAAGCAGTCGAAACGAGGTAGGAGAACGCCTATGTTTTCATCATGTGACTCTAACCTATTAGACAGGTGCTTCTACTTATTCCATTGATAGCTGTTGCGTTCAATTATAAATGAGATCTCCTTTGTTAGAGAAAAAGCTAAATGGAGCTCAGTTTCAGTATACGCAACCGGACTTCAGAATGTCTTTTCATCGCATAAAAATCCAAGCCCTCCACGCTCTCATTTTCATTTCCGCTAGCTCCCCGGAATAGATTTAGATGAAAACACTATTGTTGTTGGTGCCGCGCATTTGCGCCATAATGTCCGCATTTTGCACCAAACGTTTCATCAGGCGTTAGCCGTTTCACATCTTATAGGATGAAAAACGTTGATGAATTATTCATACTTTGCTGAAGAAACTGGTTTTGCTCTTTGGCCGATCGAGTTTCCTTTATGAATGATTTCCGCTATATTGTCAACGCAACTTTTCAGTTGCTCATTTAGCAATACCGCATATAAGCACTGAATATTAATGTAACTAAATATTAGTTTCAGCATGAATGGGAATATCACCTCAAAGCAGTTGTGAGGTGCACGGCATGTAGCATAACGACCTTATCCCTAATTCCGCACTCTGCTGTGGTGCTCTCTGAGTCCCGTTTATCTATCCTCCATCACTTAGAACTTCCAAGTGAAAAAGTGCTGGTAAATTCACTAGGCTTACTGTTTCGTATTTTACGTATTGAATAGAGAGGCGCTTGCTATAAGTGTTATCGTCATTCTCAATTATGAACAAGTGTGGGTGGATTTGTCGGGGGAACTGGATTTGTTGGGGGAAAGCTTTATGGATTATATCAGTTGGCCGGAAAATGATTGCCGCAACAAGTGCTCGAAAACCCATATTGGCCCCAATTTTGATGAAGAACGATAACAAATAATGTGTGGGGTAAGGAAAGCGTAATGTCTCATATTTGGAGTCTATTCCATAGAGCAATTGATCTCCTAAGAAAGAGAAAAATACATATATGGTCGGATTCTGGACTATAGGCGATATCGGCGTGATAATCAGACAAATATGTGAACCGTGATCGGGATGACTTAGTATAGCGTCCCAAGCTAAAATCAAAAACGTGGAAACGTTTTCACATATTCTACTAAGAACAGCTGCTGCCAATGGTAGCCCATGATGGTCAGGGGTGAAAAAAGTGTGATTGAGCGCCATTCTAGCAAGCTGTCGAATATCGCGCCGAAAATATAGGTTATAGGTGGGAAAAGAAAGATTGAAGGAGAAGGGCTTTGAAAACGTTATTTGGTTTGAGATGCATTTTGCGCCCCATAAATTTGAGGCTTTTGATGTCTTGCAACTTTCGGAGAAATGGCTGAAAGGCACGTGCAGACGTTACAAATGCATCCACAAATATAGAACATAATGTGCATGCCAAATCATTGCCTATATAGAGAAATGATGTACTTCTTGACTGGCACAAGTTCATCATGCAAGAGTTCGGCAGAAATCGGGCTAGCGAATTTGAATTTTTCGTGCAAGGCGTTTTCGCTGGGTGGCGTTGAAAATCGAACTGAGTCACGTAGAGCTTCTCTGATGCACAAATCGCGGTCATGGTATCTTGAGTTGTTGCACTAAATGGATGATATGCGACCTACAATAAATCAAAAGAAGCGGAATAAGCAAATTTATTGGTGGCAGAGTTGAACTCAGGCAACATAGCCGCTGATAAACGATAGTGATAGGAAGAAGCACCGTAAGTACACCTTTGGCTATGGAACACTTCGACTGAAAGAGCAGATGTTCAATGTGATAAGAAAAAATTCATAAGAAAGCGGCGACGGCTAGAACCTAGCGTCGAAGGGATTCTGAAACTTCGAAAACTTCTCAGAAGTAACACCTTCACAAGAAAATCGTTTAAAGAATCGCCTTATATAATGCTCAATTAATAATGTCATTGAATGCAAACCAGTATTCATGTGGAACCAAAAACTTACTCGGCTAATAGTCTCTGTCTCCAATAATTTTTTAGGTCTATTGACCTATTTTTGTTTTCTCTTCGTCGAAGCAGACTTTGTGATTGCGAACGTGGGTGTTTTGACCTTCTGACATATCGCCGTTTTGACAGGAATAATCGATGAGACAGTCATGTAACCTGCAAATATGATACACGCATTGACCTGCTATCCATTGTGACGTTTCCAGTAGTGTTGTTTAGCTGCAAGGTCTTTGTCGAGCACTGAAGATGCGAATTGAACGGGTCAGTTATGATGTCATCCTTCCACCAAACAGTGTTGTCTCACATCAGAGGATGAATCATCGTCGAAAGTGGAACGATTTCTATTTCGGTTACTGTAGGACAGTTGAATCAGCAACATTCACAAAAGCAGATCAGAGCAATACAGCTATGTTTAGATATCATCATCCCGTTTCATAGGTCATTCACTGATTCGATACCTGCCACTTCTTTAGTCCGAAAGAAAGCCGATCCTCCGGTATTGAGAAGGAATATTGCAGCAGAAAATAGTTCTCGAAGAACCACAACAGAGTTCGAAGATTTTTGAGGAAGATGGTGGGAAATTACAAGAACGATGGGGATCGCTCTTTGGGAAGCTTTTGAACTCACTATGGTGCAAAAACGCAAAAGGAATACCACTCATTTCATCAAATCAATTTTGAAGATTTCTGTGGGGAAATGAAAATGGCCACAAACGATTCTCAAATGTGATCGTCCGGTTCTCCGATTAGAGGTCATGCTATATCTATTCCATTCTATCGTTGCTCTTGAACTTCCGTGATACTTGCGTGAANGAGGTCATGCTACATATATTCCATTCTATTGTTGCTTTTGAACTTCCGTGATACTTGCGTGAAGAGGATTGAAGTTGTGCATAGCTTTCACTTTTGAATGATGTTTTAGACGAGATTTCAGCAAATTCATTGGACGCTTCAGTTCGCTCATTTTCGCAACTGACCAGCCTAGCAAATTATCACTTCTTGCCTAATTACTGAGAATGTTACTTGACCTGTGAGTGAGAGCAAACGAGCAGGAAGATACATTGAGAGCCGTCGTTGACTTAGCCTCGAGGGGGGGCTGAAGTGGAGGCTAAAAATACGAACATGAAAATCAGCCTCTTTCTCATTCATCCCCTAGAGCATATTTGGCATAGTGCTACCTCGGAACTTGTAATGTCATTGTACTAAAAACACTTTATCATATGGTCGCACTTCTAGCGGATATATTACAGTAATCTGCGAAATAGAAGTCCCAAAGGTGAGTGTGACTATAGTGCGGCCCGATTTCCATAGGGCGGCGCAATTGTACAGAAACCATAATTTTTTCGAACGAAGTCGAAGTACATTGTGCGATATTTCCACCTCGGTTGTACATGAAACGAAATTTATTCAATGGGTGCTCAGCGCACTGTTATTTTCAACTGCTAGGATGAGAATCGATTCCCGAGAGACCTCTGACGATGAATGCCTCGAATCAGGCATTTATTCGAAGAATCAGTGGAGGATTTTTGACTTCGAACATTCAACGGGACCAACAGCGATAAGAGATAGTAGCACTTCGCAAATCTATTTTCGCAATTCCTTTAAGCTATATTCGAATCGTTGCATTCTTTGTTACTATTTTAGTTTGTATTCTATCATCTTTTCTCGGAGAGCATTCAGTACTTAGTTCACTTTCAAGGCAAGCAAGTGACTTCCTCAATCGAGGATGTCATTTATGGGTGACCAATAGAAAATCGTACCTCTGGCGATTTCTCCTTCTATGACAGACAATTAAATAAGGCAGCAATTGTAGATTAGACTCTACTCAGATTCGCTCCAAATGAATAGCGCCTTGTTCAAGAAAAAGATCTGATTTTGCGGTGCATTTCAGTTGATATGGCAGTCTTATGAGGTAATCGAGAGTGATTGCAAGTGTCCGAGGTGTCCGAGTGCGAACGAACAGGCGTGAAGACAAGGTGGAGTGTGATATGGCAGCGAATGTGCTGAGACGATGAAGCATCTTGCTGTCGGAAACATTTGGTTAATGACACTGGTATAGTACCGCTGATTACTACACGCAATTAAACACTCTCAGCGTTGACGTCACTTTCTCGCCTTTCTAAATCATGACGCCACCCTGTAAACAAGTTGTAAGCACAATAAACTTCGATTAATCACTCACGTCGTGCACTCTTTACTAATATGTGTGGAACCACTTCGGATGTCATAAAGCAACTTGCTGCGTATATCTTGTTACCTGGGAGGAATTTGTGTAAATCATTAGCAAGACAGAAGATTCGAAAAGCGATGATGACGCCTGCTCACCTGACCTCTTTTCTACGGATGTGGTTCGTAGGTTGCTGAAAATCCATGCGGAAAACTGAGCTCTACACAGCACCAGCTGATTTGTGCGTCTAGGATACCGAACGGAGTGAAGCGGGCTTCAGTTTGAGACGACGGTTAGACCAACACATCATCACAATCTAGTATGAAGGCACTACGAAGTAGTCATAATGAGTCATGCAAGAGCTATACGCGTGCAGCTGTGGTCACTTGTGGAAGGGTCCGAATTTTGGCAGGAGAAAAGATACATTCGAAAAGAATGGGAGGAATGAAGTTCCTCATGCACCCTTAATTTGTGCTCTCACTAATAATTGCAGTAAATGAGAGTGCTTCAAGATGCTTATGATTTTACAAACTTGGAAAGGTGTAAAGCCCACCTGAGAACTGGTCGTTCAATATGAAATTACGCATATGAAATCATTACGCCAAATCATGTCAAATGGAATAGTGCATATTACATCTAGGAAGTTCCACTGCCTCAGTTCTGTGTTTTATAGGTTGAAGCTAGCTCAGCAGCACGCATTCATAAGAACGGTTAAATGTGTTGACATATCGTCGCCAGGATGCGCATATACACAGATCTACAAAAACTTTGCGATCGCTGATATCAATGGAGAAATTGGTGAAAAGCAGTTGCGCAGCTTCGGTATTTGCATCGGGTCAGAGTGTTAACCCCGGCAAAAAGCATGAAATGCAAGCAGCGATGCATCCATGAGGCTTAGGCATGTGAGGGCACGAACCCTTACCGTCCAATTATTTGACAGGGTCGTAGGACGGTCACTGCATAGATAACGCACACTGTTTATAGTTTGTGGGAGAAGATGAACAGCCTACTAAATTATGATGTTGAGAACCTCACAAAGCGTTGCACATCTTGGTTTCAGAACTTTTGATATTCTAGTGATTGTAAGGGGGTGGGTGACAGCTGTTAGGCTTAATTGATTAGCATGTTGTAGCTATCTCCACTGAAGATATGCTATGGCCTTTGGAGTGAGTCAACGTTAGTGGAAATGATGAAGGGCGAGCAGGATGATTGAAACAGGATTTTATGAGACTTTGCGGCAGCCGTCATACCCACAAAGGTTGATGGAAGAAACATTATAAAGGAAAGATGATCGTAATGAGCGTTGTATCTGTCGTTGCATTAGCAGTGTTGTTCACGACGAGTGGGATTCTGTTCGTTTTCCTCTGATGAAAAAGCCGTGCCACAGAAACATCTTCGGTGTTTGAGTGACATTTCCAGTTTGCCCGAGTGCTTCTTCATTTAATTTTTTTTTTNCGCCCGAGTGCTTCTTCATCTAATTTTTTTTCAAAACGTCGCAATTTCATAAGCCCAAAACTCTTACGTTTATAGACACCTCATCATGTTGTATTTTAAGTAAACAAAATTGCATCAACTTGTGGAAAAATTGTTGAAGACCATCACTATTAGCCGAGTATGTTTTGATTTCACATAATTACTGGTTTAATTGAGGTGATGACGTTATTTATCAAACTGTATATAAGACCATTTCCTAAATGACTCCTTTGTCGATGTGTTTGTTGCCTCAGAACACTTAGAAGCTTTATGATCAATGCGACACTGCCGTTCTCGTGATCCTCACTTTCATATCAATCTTTTCCAAGAATAACAAATCTCCTTTCTATTCACGCCATTTGATGCAACGGATATCACCAATTGACCGTAGCGGTGAATCATTACCTCCATTCGTTCTCAAATCGGCATTCGCTACTTCATCGTGACGATTTTAGTAAGCGATTGAAATGCTGCGAAGAATTCGCCAGGGGAGTCAATCATGTCACAGATTATGATAGGTCATCTAAGAACGCAGCCATTTTCTTATGCAAAGTGTTAATGATTGACGAATTTTTTTTCTATGCAATATCTCTTGTTTTAGGCGCTTTTTAATGCGAGTGCAAAACACCGATAATATGAGGCGGACAGCTGTATGACATTGAAATCGACTCAGCAGGCATGGCAAAAAAGGATCTCCCTGGCCTCTGGCCAGTAACCACCATAAAAAATGTTAACGAGATTTACGCATTATTAGGCAACATTTCACTTGATGAAATTATTTGGATAGACTTGATTTTATGTAGTGAGGAAAACATTTGAAGTGGAACAGATATTTCCGTTGAAATTTTTCGAAAACGTCGTTGCTCATTTTCGTTTCGAAACACTGATATTCCCTAAGATCAGATGCCACGAAATGCGATGATTGAGATAAACATGAAGCGATCGTTTGATATCCAGCGAGCGCACAACTAAAATGTGACATTCAGATAGCTCTTTTCGAAGTGTATTGATTTGCAGCACTTTGCTGTTGAATATCTCTCAGAGATAGGATATCAACGAAATTCGAGATATCGTGGTGCACTACTTATTGTTGTTCATATGATTTTTCATTTTTATAGCTTTATGGATGGCGGCTTAATTTGTGAGCGATTCGCTTGAAAACATGCTATGGTGCCGGTGATAAAAATCTAAGTGAGGGTTTGTTTCAGGTGAGAATTGATCATCATGATGGATTTGCTGAAAGCCGCTTCACTAGCATTATGCGTTGTCGAGCTGAACTTCGCAATGTAAGCGTTTCTTTATCGTCACAACCTATGAATTAAGGTGCTGTAATGGCAATCATCTGACAAGCATTGTAGAAAGCTCCTCCTGTGATTTTTTAATGCTGCGAAATATATTGTAATACCCGCATGCTCTAAAAAGGAGATTCAGCACATGAAACGCTGGATGCACTTGGAGGAGTGAAGAATGAAGGGGTCTCATAATACGGGCTCGGCGAAGGACGATGCTAAAGATGTCATATGAACGAAAGATGCTGATGATCCCTGATAACGTTAGTAAGAAATTTTTCTCATCAGG